>VDFB02196654.1:0-146212 GCA_007258455.2 Sequoia sempervirens | reverse complement strand
CAGTGTTACCAACTACTGTTCCAGCTCCTGTTAGTCAAGAAAATGCTACTCCAAGCTCATCTCAAGAGCTACAAGAGATCAAAAATTCACTTCAAACTTTTGGTAACAATTTGGTGAACTTAGAGAAGCAAAAATATCATATCAAACCTTTTCAACAGCATAATTAGGCATCAAATCAGCCTTATCAAGGTCAACAATAGCAGTACCAAGGTCCAAGACAAAATATTAACACAAGGCCTTTTCAAATATATAATCCTGCTCCTATTAGTCTAGCTAGGGACATTGTCCCTATTCAAAATATCTTTGCTATAGATTATGAATGGTGTTATCCATGCAACCAACCACATGCTCAAATGGACTTATAAATCAGGCATTAATGGTGTAGAGTGCTTCAAGTTCACAACAAAAAGTACCTAATGATGGAGCTCCATAACAACAGAAACAACCTACAAGTGAAGCTACTCTGCTTAACTGGAGGGAGAAGAAATATGTGGAGTTAATGTAGATAATTCTCCAGTTGCAGCAAATACAAGAGCAAACAAAAGAGCCTTTGAACTTGAGAAAGCAACTGATAAAGGAAAAGCAGCAGCTACAAAACCATCTACATCACAAGTGCCTCACATTTTACAGAGGAATCAACAAGGAGCTTCCAAGGAGTAGCCACACATGCAAGTGGATCATGTTGGTGTAAGGGTCCATCAAAAGGTAAATTTGGCTATGCCTTTTAATATTATTGATAACATGAAAAACATGAATGTAACAATGTCAATGTGGGACTCATTAGCTATCCCAGGTCAAAAAGACATGTTATAGTCAGCTTCGTCAAATTTGAAAGTGTTTGATGAGCCACCAATAGGTTAGGTTAGAGTTGTTTTTACAAATGATCCTCAAGACAATAAACAGCCTAGCAAAGAAATGGGTAAGGATGTCAAACCACCTCCATTTTATGTATCTATGATTATAGGTGATAAACTAGTCCATAATTTTATGGTAGATAGTGGAGCTAGTAGCTCTATAATTCCAAAGCAAATTGCAGATAAACGAGGATTAAAGTATAAGCCTTTAGAGAAGGGAGTTGTCTAGTTGGATGGAACCTTAGTTAATACCTTAGGTGTCATCAAAGGATTGAGCCTTACACTTCATGCTTATCCAAAAAATTTAGTTCCCCAAGATATATGTGACATAGACCTACCACCTTTCTTTGCCTTGTGTCTGTCAATAGACTTTATAGCCAAGATAGGAGGTTGTGTATCTGTTGTTTGGTCACATATGCTATTTAGAATGAGATATGGAACTAAGGTTACCATAAAGTCTGAGAAATTTATCAAGGATCACATCGAGCCTTATAATCCAAGTGTGATTAATGTTGTTCCAAGTGCTGCAAACATAAATTGTGTTGTTTTTTATGATAGTGAGCTTGTTGCTACTCAAGAGCTAGAAGCAGAGAGTGTGCCCGATGTGTTGTTACATGAGTGGGAAGCAGAAAATGTGGTAGATACCCCTGATGATCATATACAAGATGTTGGTATGGGTATTTATGTGCTACATGAACCTAATGCAAAGGTTCCAAACCTTGCAAAGAGTGTAGATCAATTGCTAAAGCAACAACATGAGCTTTGGGAGATGTATTTTGATGGTTCTAGAAGTAAAAATAGAGCTGGTGGAGGTGCAATGCTTGTGTCCCCACAAGGTGATAAGTATTTTTTAGCCTTTTGTTTTGCTTTTGCATGCTCTAATAACATTGTTGAGTATGAGGGTCTTATTCAAGGTCTTGAATGGGCAAGAAAAAGAGGAATAAATTGTTTGAAGGTCCATGGAGATAGTGTGTTAATTGTTAATTAGGTTAGAGGTATGAGTGTTGCTAAGAATGATACATTGAAGTCCTACAGAAATAGAGTATGGGTTATAATAGAAGAATTTGATGCCTTTAACTTGGTTTCTATTCCAAGAAATCAAAACAAACATGTAGGCAGACTTGTTGCCATTGGTGCACAGTTTGATATCCCAAATGATATCAAGAAGGAGAAGGTACAACAATATGTAAAATTTGTAGTCAGGCCCTCAATTCCTAATAACAATGTTCATTAGAAAGTATTTGATAGTGATGAGCAGATTTTATCTTTCCTGCTTGAAGAGGATTAGTTTTTTGTAGTGAATCAAAAGAAGCTTAAACAACAGTATGATGATTAGATCATACAGCTGAAGACAAACAAACTACCCAAGGGTTTAGTTACCTTAGAGTCTATTTTCAACACTGATGATCAGCTTAAGAAGAATAAAATCATATTCAAGTCAAAGAGGATCATTATCAGGAAATTGAAATCTTTAAGGGTAAGCTTCTTAAGATAGGAAAAATTTGTTCAGCTGAAGATAGGAAGGCTTTTATTGCTTTATGCCAAGAGTTTCATGATGTTTTTGCATGAAAATATTCAGATTTAAAGGGTTTTGACCCTCATATTTCTCAACATACTATAGAGTTAGAACCTGATGCTAAGCCTATAAGGAAAAATCGGAGACCTTTGAACCCCAAGCTTGAGCCTTTAATGATTAAAGAGCTGACTAAGTTAGTTGAGGGAGGTATTATATTCCCAATCAAACAAACCTCTTGGCTTTCTAACCTTGTTCCGATTAGAAAGAAAAATGGGGAGATAAGATTATGTGTAGATTTTAGAGATCTTAACATATCATCTTTAAAAGATCATTACCCATTACCCTCCATGGAACATATTCTTCAAGCTGCTGCTAGTTCTGAGAGATTTTCTCTCCTTGATGGTTATTCTAGTTATAACCAGATTTTAGTTAAGAGGATCAATATAACTAGACAACATTTATAACAAAGTGGGGAACTATGGCCTACAGGAGAATGCCTTTTGGTTTATCTAACGCTAGTGCCACATTTTAGAGTCTAATTCAGAATTTTTTGCTTATTTATCTAGATGATATAACAGTATATTCTAAAAATGCCAATGCACATTTGTCACATCTCAAGCAATTTTTTGAAAAATGCAAAGAATATGGTACATCTCTCAATCCAAAAAAGAGTATCTTTGATGTTCACGAAGGTAAACTATTAGAACACATAGTCTCAAAGCAGGGAATTACTATTGACCCTAAGAGAGTTAAAGCTATACTTGAGTTGCCATTACCCAATCATAAGAAAGGGTTACAAATCTTTTTAGGAATAATTAACTTTTTGAGAAGGTTTATACCTGATGTTGCAAATATGTTACAACCTTTGATTGCCATGTTTAAGAGTAATGTAGTTTTTAGTTGGACTAGAGAAGCCAAACATAGCTTTGAAGATATCAAGGAAGCTTTAGCAACAGCTCCAACACTGGTAAATCCAAATTTCTCAAAGGACTTCATTTTCTATGATTTCAGTAGCATAAGTTCAATTTTTGCCATGCTAGTTCAGAAAAATAATGATGGTTTAGAGAATCCAATAGCCTTTTTTAGTCAAGGTTTAGCTAATTATGAGTAGAAATATGCATTTGTTGCGAAACATGTTCTTGTTGTGATTAGAAGTCTAAAGAAGTTTAAGCCTCTAATCTCCAATAACAAAATACATGTTATGGTTACACACCCTAGTGTGAAACAATTTCTGCTAAGCAAAGACCTAAATGAGAAAAGAGCAGGATGGATCACAAGAGTTATGGAATTTGATGTTAACATAAAAATTAGAAAGCTTTTCAAAGGTAGAGGATTGTGTGAACAGTTAGCATCAACTAGTAAAGATGAACAAAAATTAAAATCAAAGACTATTTTAGTTAATGATAATGAGCCTCAAAATGCAAGCTGGGTTCAAGATATGACCCATTTTCTACAAACTAGTGAATGTCCACCAGGTTTGGATAGAGCTAAAAGAAGATATTTCTGGTTGCAGTCCATTCCATATGTGTTGATTGATAACATCCTTTTCAGGAAAGATTTGAATGGTGTTTTATTAAGGTGTATTGACAAAGATCAAATTGATAAAGTACTTCATGAGTTTCATGATGGAACTTTAGGGGGACATTTTTCCCCAAGAAAAACTACATGGTAGATTATGAGAGCTGGCTATTACTGGCCAAGCTTGTTCAAGGATGCCCATACTTGGCCAATAAAGTGTGTTAAATGTGCTCTTTTTGTAGGAAAAGAGAGACTACCAGCTTTGCCTCTACAACTAATTCAGGTTGAACAAACCTTCATGAGATGGGGAATTAACTTTATTGGACCAATAAATCCACCCTCCAGTGTTGGTCACAAGTGGGTACTTACAACAACTGATTATTTGACATGGTGGACAGAAGTGGTAGCTTTGAAACAAGCTAATGAATCTTCTGTTTTGAGCTTTTATGAAGATATAGTAACCAGGTTTGGAGTTCCTAATTCCATTATCTCAAAAAATTCCTTAGCATTTGTTGGTTTAAGAGTAACTGGTTGGGTTGTTAAAAATGGCATCCATTTGAATACCTCTTCAAATTATTACCCTTAAGGTAATAGTTTGGACAAGAGTACAAACAAAAATTTGATCATGATCATTAAAAGAACCATGGAGGAGAATCAAAGAGTTTGGCACACCAAATTGAAATCTAGACTATGGGCAGATAGAATAACTCCTAAGAGGTCAGTTGGAAATTCTCCATATGTACTGGTTTATGGTAAAGAGGCAAGATTTCATTTATCTATAGAGTTTCTAGCTCTTGATATTGTACACAAGTTGGAGATGTTTGAAGAACAAGACCCAATGTCTGTTAGATATGCTAAGCTCATGGAGCTAGAAGAAACAAGAGACAAGGAAATGAAGTCTTTGGAGTATCATCAACTCCAAACAAAGAAAGTATTTCCTAAAAGAGCAACCCCAAGAGTTTTCAGAGAGGGTGATGTGGTGCTTAAGTGGAATGTGCTAAAGAGTAGGCCTGGTTAGCATTCCAAGTTTGACAACTTTTGGAGTGGCTTGTTTATCATTACTAAATGCAAAGAGCATAACACATTCTAGTTATTAAAAATGGATGGAGAAATATTGCCAATCCCAATTAATGGGATTCACCTCAAATGTTGTTTTGAGGTATGATTTACCTTTGTACATATTAGGTTAGATTTATGCTTTCAATAAAGTGTTGTTGCACTATAGTTTAGTTGCAGGTTTCATTCCCTAAGTGCTTTTTGGTAAAACTAGTTAGTTTCCTTTCTGATGTTTTGTTTTCAATAAAAGCCAAGGTGTCTTTCATACTGTCAAGTTTGAGTTAAAAATGTTTTGAGTCTATTTTTCTAAGTCATTAGCATAGTTTTTGAGTGACTCCATGCCCAAGGATAGGCCTAAGCAACTGGTCAGAATGTTTAGCAGGCAAACATGCAGCAAATGTCACCAAAAATATTACCAAATTTTCACTTATAGCTCAATCATCAAGAGCTTGTTGATTTTAAACTAAGAAAGAGGTACATTTAAATCATTCATACATTACATTCATATGTATAAATGAAATAATCTAAAAAGATTGCAAATTACTGCATTCATACATATGCATGTAACAAAAGAGAGATTCAAATATTTTTTTAATAAAGTAATCTTTATTGAATGTAAAAGTGTACATTATCTCACAAAAGCCATGAGATTGACTTAACTTATTCAATACAGATAAAGAAAAAAATATACATGAATAAGTAAACAAAGATAAAGAAGAACTACTACCATGAATGACCTGGTTTTGGTGTACCTTTTGTCCTATTGTTGTCCCAAGCCTACTTATCCCTCCTGGCCCATGCCACTCATATAGTCATGGCATATCTTTGAGACATCCGAAAATAAAACTGTAGTCAAAACATCCATATGTACCAGCTTCCACTAACTTACTTGTTTATGTAGATACAGTGCATTTTTGTTTCGGACGAATTTGGTAAATTTTAGCATGTGGGATAAATGTGGCTCCCACAAGGGTTGATCCCAACATGCTAACATTCAAAGTGTTTATGAGATAAGCTCGTTATGCTTTCACCAAAACATTATGATACAATCATAGATAAAATTATCACTCATAGCAGTGTATGTGTTATATTAACTAATACAGGCAATAAAGATATATACAATCAGATCATAAAGATTCAGAGAACTAAACCATATTATTCATCAATCACAGAATGATATTATAATTTGAAAAACATTGGCCCATTTAAACAATCAAGAGATCATAAGATAGCATGATTATACATAAGATTTATTCATCACAATGCTACAGTAATGAAAAAAATAACTACTATGAGAGGGAAGGTATGACTTAATCACATGATAGATGAATATAACAGCTAAGGAGAGAGAAAATTCTTATTACAAAGATGGTAGTATAATTAAGTCATGAGGCATTTAGTTTGACATCAGGTGTTAGTCCAAAGTGATGGCAGAGGACTATACAATCATTAATCAAAGGGACATTCAATGCATGGAAAGGTTATGATAGGACCATAGAAAGTGCATTAATTACATCTAGTGTTAAATTGTTACTTGTTGAAGACAATATAATAGTGCACAAAAATAAGAGGTTGAATGCAGCTTAGAGGATTGCACCTATAGATACATATACCTAGACAAAGAAAGAAGATCATATGTCTCACAGTTTTTTTTAAAAGACATAATGGAATTAAAATGACAGTGAATGACCTTTCTATGTGGATGAGCTCAATGAAAATCTCTCAAAGAGTCATGATGAAATGTACAGTCAAGAATTAATTGAACAAAATCTTACCACTTGAAGGGTGGATTTGTGTATGCATAAGGGTAACTACATGATAGTTATTAATTAGAAAAAGGGGAATTTTTTCTACAGGCCATTTATTGAAGATCCTGCTTGGGAGGAATAATTGCAAAGCATTGGCCATAGGTTTCAAGATCATATGAGTCACTCATAACAGATGTATAAGCAAGTCAAAGGTAGCTATAATATGGATAGCATCAACCATAAGATGAAAGTAAATGAAGCTCATTGCTTACAAATATAGGAAAATGAATTCCTAGACAGTAAGAATCAAAAAGTTGATTAAAAGAGACCATGGCGGCCTGTTTTGCAAACCCTCAACATTGAAATGGATTTTGTGCTACAACTATGAAAATTAAAGGTTTTGTGGGATATATGAAGGTCATTCCTTTATAAAAGATAAGAAAAGGGTAGGGTTTGTGAAAGGATGGAAAGATATGTAAATTTTTCAACTTATACCCATACCGTGTAATGGTTTTGAATCATTTTGGAAAAAAATTTCCTCTTTCACGCTTGCATTTTCAGGAGAATGCAATGGAGACACGGGTTTTGAATAACCCAAGTGGGGTGCTCATTTTGCTAGCAAGCCCAAAAAAATCATGAGGCCACAACATATTATTTTCTTGAATCTACAGTTTTAGCATAAGCCTAGGATTTGGAAAAGTAACAGAGCTCAAATGAGAGAAAATCACTTTTTAAGAAAAATAACATATCTCTAGTAGTAAATCCAATACAAAAAAAAATCAATGAATATGAAACAGGAAGAAGCAGCTCAAGGTTTTGGATTTTGAAACATAATGAGGAAATGTGAACAAGAAGATGCTAAAGTGAAAACCCTCGAGAAAGTTATTGGTTGAGCTCTCTTTTTTTTTTGGAGTTAGCATGACTGAGGGTT
This sequence comes from Sequoia sempervirens, assembly GCA_007258455.2. Classification (NCBI taxonomy): domain Eukaryota; kingdom Viridiplantae; phylum Streptophyta; class Pinopsida; order Cupressales; family Cupressaceae; genus Sequoia; species Sequoia sempervirens. The sequence goes on along the minus strand of VDFB02196654.1, from coordinate 138,589 downwards.
TGGAGATATTTGTTTCATCAAATATTCATAGCCGCGGCCAGGGTTATGAAAATAGGCAAATAAGAAAAAAATTAAATGTAATGAAGAGAATTTTTTCAAGCAGATTTTTCCTTACAACAACCATGGCAAAGCATGGAAGGAACAAAAAATTACATGAATAGATGAAAAAACCTTTGGGGGCCTGTGATATGTATGGCGATGACCATAAGAGAAAATTTTTCTCTCTATTAGCAGATATGGTGAAATATATAGAGGAATTTGAGATTCCTATTAAAGGTTCATAAAATGAGCAAGTAATACAAAGAAAGACACAGGAAAATCATCCTTTTTGCATAATCAACTTGAAATGAGCTAGTATTCCACAAATGAAAACAAAAAAATGAAAATTGTGTTCACCCAAAGCTCACCCGATCTTGTCTTTATCATTTTACACAAGAATATGGTAGAGTGCCACTATTTCCTTTAGGAATATGCGAGAAACTTCCAGTTGCAAAAAGAACCCACCATGGAATCTCCTATAGTCGAGCTCCATCAAAACCCTCTACTGGCGGCCATAAGTTTCCAGAAAGCTTGACAACAGAAGTGAAAAATTCCCTATGCTTTGGTATGCTTTATCTTTAGGGTTGTTTAGAGAATCCCTATAGTATATCAGCCATTCATTGGTTTTTTGCCTATCTTTTCTATAAAAAAAGATTACATTGAAATTAATACATGTCATGTTTAAAAGTATTAAGAATAAAGTTATTCCTCTTCTATATATATGCAAGATGTCTTTAGGGCTTGTAAAAGTCTTTTCTTTTGACTCATGTATGTTAACTCATAATGGCCGAGCCTTGGCCCTTTTTATTTTTGCATTTTTGATTCTTTTGAGAATGTAAACATTTAATTAAGTGGTAAATTATAAACCACTTAGTTTATGTCATTTTAAATGCAAATAAAGTGGATTATATCCTTAAGGTATGCAGAAACATGTGTCAATAAGATTGAGTCAAAGGAATAAGCTTGAATTTTTATGATTCATGCCAAGAATATTGGGGAGTTCGAGGAAGTTTTCCAACATGTGCCATGAATCAAGGAGTTGTTTTTGGGCTTTTAAAAGCTTGGGAGAGCATATAGGGATCAGTTTCATCTACCTTTATGGGTGACTTGGTCATAATTTGACCTTTTCACTCATTTGGAGCCTTTTTTAGATAAAATATAATGACTAGATTTTAGGGTTTTTTGTTGCATCCGACCCATGAGGTTTCTAGAACCTATTTTTGTGGAGCTTGGCTACTTATGGCTAAGTAACTAATTTTGAGTTAGTTCTTTTTATGCAATTTCTAGAGATTGTGACTTTTATAGTCCTTTGCTACAGTATTGACATTTCTTTGTAACTCGGCTCTTTGGATATGAAATAGAGACTCTTTGGATATGAAATAGAGAAGATACCTTGTTTCTTTTTTATTAAGAGATTCACACCTCCTTGTTCTTGTAGTCTTGTGCATGGTGAATGATTGATCAAGCTATTACTGAATTTTTTTAGTTTTCCTTCAAGCTTTGTCTCATGAATTTTCCCTTTTTTGCAAATATGAGTTTTATGTAGGTTACTAATTGTGTGTAAGGAATGCATATAACTTTTCAATTGTGAAGAGTATCTTCCTTTTGTTAGTTTATTTGTATTTCAACCTTTTAGTGAATTATTTATGTAGAAACTTACTACAATAAGCTTTCCAAAAATCTATTTCTTATCAGTTTGTGTCAAGTGTATAAAGCTCTAAGTTTCAATATCCATCTTCAGTTAGGTGTTTCATCATAGGAAGTAGTGTTTACCAATTCTTTCTTTATTTATTTTTAGTATTCCTTCTCCCCTTACCTTACAAAAATTAGTAGTCTAGGTGATATTACCAGCTAGGAAGTTGGCCTATCTAGAGATTCACTTCAATCATTAGGTTCCTCACAGCCTAGAAGTGTTTCCACGTTTCTCTAGCTAACTAAGTTTCACAACTCAATTCAGGTGCAAGCTGAGGAGATAACATACTTCTTATAGATTCCATCATGTGCTCGTCAATGGCTAAGAGGACTCTTATTTTCATTACTTTAAGAGCAGGTTTCATGTCTTTGGTAGGAGTGAAATTTTTTACATACTATTGGACTCTATTGGGTATATCTCATGCCACTGATGAGGTATCACATTGCTATGTTGATGCCACTTGTTGAGCAGTGGAATGCACATACTTCCACCTTTCATCTCTCAATAGGGGAGATGAATGTTACACTTGAGGACATACATATGTTTCCCCACACTCATAAATGTCACACATAGAAATTTGTAGGATGAGGAGAGAGATGTACTCCCATCATTTGGAAAAGATGATGTAGGCACATCAATTGCATATGATAGGTGGTGGTGACCTGTGTTCCTTAGATGACTCTTCCCTATTTATCATCTTGGAGGTGATCCTAGACCTTGGCCTCATCACCATGGGGATGACGTAGAGAGGAATAATGATAATCTAGATGGGTACATGATAGAGAATGATGATGAGGAGGAGGAGGGAGAGGATGAGGATTAGCGGCTAGTAGAAGGAGCCCCTGAGGAGTGAGTACAAGTTGAAGATTCCCTTGAGGAGAGACCTACATATCATCCTTGCATCATGTGAGCACATCCTACTACTCTAGAGAGAACCTACTCCTACAAGCATGGAGAGAGCAACCATGTTGTTCCCTCCCCACCGCCAGCCTCTCAAAGAAGTCTCAATCCAACACCTATAGTGTCTTTTCAAGATCTTGATTGGCGATTTTGGGATCCAAGTGATGATATGTTAGTTATTGATGTTATTACCCTTCTTATGTTATATCTTGTTCTAACTTATTTTATGTTGTCTTTATTTCAGTTGGGACATGAGACTAGATCGACTTCTTCATTTGAATCACTAGAGACATTGTTCCATCAATTCCCCCACAATATTGACTTATTTGAGCCCTTATCTTAGTGGAGAAAATCCTAAGATGATGCTATGTAGACCATTGATTTAGTGAGAGTTGAAAATGAAGATATCTGAGCTAGAGTAGAACAAACGAGAGTTGCGCACAAGGAGCTCGACACATGCGGAACTTAGAGCCAAAGAGGACCGGTCAAGAGCTACACAAGAGGATCCCAAGTTAGGACATGAGGAGCTCATAGTTGCATATGAGAATCTTAGAGCCACCTGGGTTCCTTTCGAGAGTGAGGCATAGGCCTTCCTACGGGGGTAACTTGGTAGGATGCAAGCAGAGCTTAGCAGAGTTCATGTAGACAAGGATTGGATCGATCAGGAGTGTTTCATGACATTCGTACATGAGGGCATAGCCATAGTCCAAGAATAGGGCCTACAAGAGTACATGAACTCTATGATCCTCTCTCAAACCACTGTCTCTTAATGAGTACCACTACCAAGCCTTGAGAAGTTTGGTATTCATAGGTGTACTTAGATGTATTTTTTTATTACACACCACATTTTGCTACTATGGTGACCATGATCTATATGAACTTTATGATCTATATATGAGCATGTTTTAGTTTCTATGTATTAGATGTCGATGTGATCTATTAAAAAATATTGATGAGAGTATTTAATAAATTTCTCCATGATCTAATTGTTGTGAATTGTGATCTAATTAAACACTCATGTCTATTTAGACGCTATATTTTTGGTTGTGTAATTATGTTAAACTAGATTCCCTTATGATCTAATTTATTAAATTAAGTGCATGTAATGATCTGATTTAACACAACACACACATGATTGAATATAATGCAAAATAAATTAATAATTCAAATAAATGAACAATTACTCCTAATAATTCAAGACACAATTTTTTTTTTTCAAGAATGAAGCAATGTGAGATAAAATAGAAAACTATATACTTAATCAAACAACATTCTTTAAAATACATACTATTCAAAATATTACTAAGTGTAATATCTATTCAAATGTGCAACGTTAATAGGTTATTTTAGAGGTGTACCATCCATTTCTTTAAGTTTATACACTCTAAACTCGTAAAGCTCGTCAATGCAATAGGGTCCTAATCAATTTGGGCTAAACTTTCCTTTCTCATCAGGGGAAACATTGACATTACATTGGTTTTCATACATCACCAAATCTCTCTTGTTGAAAGAATGAGAAATGGCATTATCATTATACTTACATTGCATAATTTTGGAGTAAGCTTGAAGATGCTCAAGGGAATTTATATGTTGTTCATCAAACATTTCAAGTTGTTGCAAACTTTGTTCCCTATAAGCGTTATCATTGATGAGGCTGCTAAGAGAAACTCACAAAGAAGGAATTTCTAGCTCTAATGGCATTATTGCATTAGCTCCATAAAAATATTATAGGGTGTGTTTCCCGTAGATGTAAGAATACTTGTTTGATAAGCCCATAATGCATAAGAGAGTTGAGTATTCCAATCTTTGTTATGTTTATTAACTATTTTTTGCAAGATTTTCTCAATTTTTTTGTTTGTTTCTTCTGCCTGACCATTAGATTGTAGATAATATGGTGTTGAAAAATGATGTTAATGTGAAATTTTTCCAAAAAATTCTTAACTTCCTTGTTCTTAAATGGTGTTCCATTATCCATAATTAGAGTTGAAGGAATACCAAATTGAGAGATGATTTTTTCTAAAATAAAATTATGCATTACTTCTGTAGTCATGGAATGAAGAGGAAATGCCTCTACCCACTTTGTGAAATAATATTTGGTAGTTATTATGAATGTATGTCTTGATAATGTGGTAGGGGATATCTTCCCAATTATCTCTAAACCCCAAACCAAAAATGGCCAAATAACAACTTGAGCATGAAGTTACGATGTAGGAGCATGAATCAAATTATTATGTTCTTGACATTTGTGACACTCATTAACATGTTTAAAACAATCTTGTTCCTTATTTTTCCAATAATAACCAATATGAAATAAACTTTGAACTAAAGATCGTCCTCCAAAATACCCCCCACAAGAACTTGCATGAGCTTCCTCAAGGTCTACATGGATTTCATATTTTCTTAAACATTTAAAGAGAACACCATTGAATGATCATCTATACAACACATCAGCTAGGATTATATAACAAGTTGTCAACTTCCTTATGCAAGCCCTAGTGTTCTTAGTTGTTGGTTTAGGAAAGATGCCATCCTTTAAATAATTAAATATTGGAGCATACCACTCATTGGAAATTTCAATGTTAGCAACCATTGTCTCTTTTGTTTTTTCGTTTATCAATGGTTTTGTGAGCGTGAATAAAAAATGTGAATTTTGTGGGAGTATCATCAAGAGACACAAGGGAAGCAACACTTTCCATGTCATTTGCATGTTGATTATCCTTTTACAACACATTTCTAATAGTGTATGATGTGAAGCACTCTAATATTGTTAATGTAAGGTCTTTATACTTAGATAACTTGTCATGTTTTGCTTTATAAGACCCATTTTTTTTTTTTATGATTAATTAATAATCTCCAAATATACGAATGTGTTGAACATCTAAGGACAAGGTTGCATGTAATCTTACAATAAGAGCCTCATACTCAACAGTGTTTTTTGTACATAGGACATTTAGGTGATAGGATATAGGAATTGGCTTCCCTAAAGTTGGTACTATTATGACCCCAACACCATATCCATTTCAAAATTTAGAGCCATCAAAATATAATTCTCGTGTTTCATTGTCATAAATTTTCAACACATTTTCATCAAGAAAAGAATCTTGATTTGGTAATGCTAATGGTGAAGGACCTTTAGCTAAATGGTCAGTCAATTCTTGTCCTTTGATTGCTTTTTGAGAAATGAACTTAAGGTCAAACTTAGTTAACAACATCACCCATTTAGCAAAAAGGTGTTTTAAAGGATCAAACCTTGTGATAACTTGCACCTCAACATTTAACAAGTAATGCCTCAACTTATTAGTCACAAAAACAAGAGCCAAATATTATTTTTCTATAGTTGTATAATGAGTTTCATAATAAATTAATGTTCAACTAATGTAATAAAAAGGATTTTCTTTTCCATTATCATATTTTTGCACTAAAAGCACTGCAAGGGCATGATTTGAAGCTTAGATATAAAGGATAAAAGGTTTTCCTTGAGCTGTTAGTTGCAAAAAAAGAGGATTGGATAAATATTGTTTCATGTCTTCAAAATATTTATGGAAATCCTCATTCCATTTAAATTTTAAACCTTTCTTAAGGAGCTAAGTGAAGGGAAGATTTTGATCTACCAAAGATGCCACAAAATGGTGAATATCTTGAATCTTTCCTTATAATCTATGAAATTGTGAAATATTTTTAGGAGGTGGCATGTTTATTATTACATCAATCTTCTACTTTTTTCATCTCAACACCTCTATGTGACACTATAGATCCCAAAAACTTTCCACTATCCACACCACAGACACATTCCTTCAAATTCAATCTCATGTTGTACTTATGAATTCTTTCAAATATTTTACAAAGGATTTTGACATGGTCTTGATGCATTATAGACTTATCCAAAATACCATCAACATAATCCTCCAAGATGTTGTGTATGAAATCATGAAATATTAATGTCATAGCTCTTTGGTATGTGGATCTAGCGTTCATCAATCTAAAATGCATGACTACCCAACAAAATGTTCCCCAAGTTGTAGTGAAAGTTGTTTTATATTGATCCTAAGGATTAATGAAAATTTGATTGTATCCTAAAAAACCATCCATAAATGATAAAAATTAAAGTCCTATAGTTGAATACACTATCATATTAATATTAGGAAGGGGAAAATCATCTTTTAAAGATTATTTTTTAAGGTCACAGAAATTTGTACACATCCTAATATGATTATAAGGTTTTACCACCACTACAATGTTAGATATCCAAGGCGAATAATCAATAGGGCAGATGAAACCAGCTTGTAAGAGTTTTCAATCTTAGCCTTAACCAATAAATCTATCTTAGGATTCATCTCATGTATACTTTGTCTTACTTGTTTAGCATCTTCTTCAAGAACAATGTTATGTGTGACTATCTTAGGGTCAATAGCTGACATATCTGAATAAGTCCAAGAAAATATTTTAGGAAAGTCATGTAGCAATGTTGTGTGATCTTCTTGTTCATCCTGATCAAGGAATTTTCCAATTTGAATCACTTTCTCTTCATTAGATGGGTTTATTGGAACATCAAGGGTATCTCCCAAAAGTAGTGCATTATGTTTTGAATCATCGTGATATTTTTTAGTTTCATCTTGTTCATCACCACATAGTTCCTTTTCATTCTTAGGGTATGCCTTGGCATTCAAGAAATAGGAAAATCATTGATTATAATAAGTAAAGTGTCATTTGTATCCAAAAATTCCCCTAGGGACTCATCATTTTGAAACATATCCAATGACATATTCTCATATGTACTATCTATTAGTTCAAGGTACACCAAGGTTAAAGTTGTCTTAGGAGAATTTTGTGTGATAACATGACATTAATTGAAGGTCTATTTGATTCTTTTGTTTCTTTTTAAGGACAATATCCAAGGACTCTTGTTGTTTCTTGTGTATTAATCTCTATAGGAACACGAATGCCTTGTGTTTTCATTCCACATACTTTTCCATTATATAGCCAAAAAATTTCAAGAGTTGGTACCCTCTTCCATAAAGTTCTTCCATTTCTTTCAAGGAGGGTGTATTTTAATAATCACTTTCATCATAAGTAGATGTTTAATACATGTTCTCCTCATTACTAAGAGTTGTGGATTCTAGTATTTTGGATGTTTTAATTTTAGATTGTGTAGATACTACCACAACTTCTTTCTCTTTCTCCTTCACTTCTTTTGTAATATTGTATTCCCCCATGAATGTACATGTGAAATATAATGACCCCCAATCATCATCCAACAACTTTGTCATCGACGAAAGACACTCATGTTTATATTCAAGTTGCAAAGGTTGCACTTTTGTAGTTTTTTGTCAATGTTCTCAAAGGGTTTTTCATTCCTATTTCAATTTGTAAAGAATTTTCAGATTTTGGATAGGCTTTTATCATGTAAACCTTATTGTTATAAGTGTATTTCATTAAGAAATGTAGCATTGAAGGCACTCATTTCATTTCATGAATCCATGGCCTACCCAAGACAAGATTATATGAAAGATCATGGAGCATCACATGGATGGGAGTTTACAAAACAACCTTACAAATTTTGACAGGTAATTTTATCACACCAAGTAGTTGTTTACCCACATTATCAAAACCATGAATGGATAAATTATCTAGTTGAATTTTGGTCTTTTCAGCTCCAATTTTGTCCAAAAGATTCACACTAAAAATATTAAATCCTTAACCATTATCAATATGGGTATGTCTAATCCCAACCCTATTAATGATAGCCATTATCATTAAAGCATCATTTTTTTTGTGTTTCCTAAGAAAGTAGCTCACTTTCATGAAAGCCAATGTTCACATTAATTGAGTTCATTCCTTAAATTAAGGTTGCTACATCTATTGGTTACACACTATGAGGAACCACAAATTTTTGCAAAGCACTTTCAAATAATTCCATGGTAAGTTGATGAGGTTTGAATTAGATCCCACAATTAAATCTTAACGGGAGTATTACGAAGTTGTTCTACAAGATCATACTCCTTTCCCCTATATTGAGGTAAACAAGGGGTACTAGGTAAAACGGATTGTGGAAGTGGTATCGATGAGAGAATGACTTGATTTTTTCTTGGTTTCTTGTTATTCCTTATGTATGAGAAACTATGTGGTAACTTGGTTGTTGTGACACATTATTACTTGTGAGTTTTTTAACAAATTTTAAGATAGCAATTGGCATTTTTGGTTTGTTTTGAGATGGCCCTATGAAAAGCACAGGTTTGGTTTAGACTTGAGGTTGTTGTGAAGGTGGATAAATGATAATTTGAGGTGTGATTACATTGATTGTTATTTATTTATAGGAATGTTGCAAGCCTTTTTGGATGAGCTTAGTGAGATGAAGTCCTCAAGGGCTTCATCTAACATATCAAAGTCATCAAAAATAAAGGGCTTAATAAGTATACAATGGACTTGTAGAAATAGATTTAACATGATTAGATGACTATACTTTCTCCAAGATCAATCCTTAAATTTCAATTGCAACCTAGGTTTATATGTGTTAAGGAAAAGTAGGACCAAAATCAAACTTACAGACCTTTTACAAACATAGACCTGGAAATCAAACTCAAGATTTGCAAAATGACAATAGGGATGAATTTTCACTTGAAATTTGAGGTAGATTTGATAGGACAAAGGTTCCCAGGGCACTTATGTCCAGCTAGAGCTTTGTCTAAAATTTCAGTTCTAGAAAAACTAGTGACTTAAGAGGATTGTGTGACACTGTTTAAACCCAGTTTTGGAATCAGTTAGGTTAGTATTTCAAAGGATTTTAAGTTTGAAATGTGTTGTATCAGTCTAGGGTTTTAAAATTTTACCAAAATGAAAATCAATTTACCTAGATTATGTAGTGTCTCAAAAAATGTAAACAATTTTCATACAAATTTGATGATTATCAAAACTGAAATGCAACTATTTTTCACAATTTTGTAATGAGCCAAGAAAAGTAATGACTTTTTTCAAATGTAACAATATTTTTTGTAATTGAACAAACCAAATTAGAAATGAGACAAGAAAAATATATAGAGAACACATAAACAACAATCTAAGAAAATTTGAGCCAAAAACAACAAGACATAGTCATCCAAGGCATCTGTGTCCCAACTACGGTTTTTGGAATTTCAAAATTTAAATGTCTTTATTACTATCTAAGTTTTCCAGATCTGGAATTTGATACCTTTCTTGAGGCTACAAATAAGATGAAGCTTGAAGATGAAAACACTAGGAAACAAGTCATTAGGTTGAAGGAAACGGCCAAATGCATCTCCCTAACCTAGAATCCATCATTCTCTTCTATTGGAATCAACCTTCAATCATGATATAAGAATTGATCAAATCTATAATTATGCTTGAAAATCTATAAATTAGGATGTACTTGATGATCTCTTGCTTCTTCTTTTCTCCAAAGTTCTCAATTCTTTCTTTCTTTTTCTTCTCTATTTTCAAATGGTGAAAAGACTAGGTATTTATAGGCCTCTAATTTGATTTCCTATAAATTAGATCTTGATAGCTGAATTTGGACAATTAAAATTCAAAAAAAAAAATCCACCTACAACATATTTCAAATTTGATCCAAAATAAGGGGACACTCATGCCCAGGGCATGAGTGTCCTAGCCCTATTTTTCATGTTTTTAGGTGTCGAGGACAATGTATTAGATGAATGCATTTGATTTATGGTTGCAATTCTTCAAAAATTGTCAAAAATAGGCCATAGAATACATAATTTAAGAGATAGGTCCTAATTGAGGGGTGTTAAAATGCATAAATGCAAGAGGCACTAAAGTAGGTCCAAACTAAGCTTTAAATTGCACTATCTCCTATAAGGGAGTACAATTTATGACACTACAATAGCAAGAGCCACCCCCTACCATTTTAGGTCTTTCAGACCTAAACCATCTTTCTCTTTTTCCAAGCAACACCACTCCCATCTGACAACATGATTTTTTACCTCTTCCCTTTTCATCTAACCAAAGAAACTTCTTGATTAATTTCTAAACAAGATTAACTTGGTATCTTGGAAAGAACCACATAGATGCATGGTAAATAGAGTAGGTAGCTAAATATTTTTGACAAAACTAAACCCCTTTAGCCAGGAAGAGATAATTATTATTCCATCCCTTAAGCTTTTTCTCTATTTTTTTAAACATCTAGTTCCACATATCTTTTAGGGAGGGCTTTGCAAAGAATGGGACACCCAAATATCTGACAATTTTATTTGGTCTCTCTCATCTCCAATTGAACATGGATACCCAATGAAGAGGTTTTTCTACCCAACCAATTAAGGTAGACATTTCTTCTAATATTTTATCCCCTAAGGCATCAAAAAAGGCCTTTAATCTCCCAAATAGGTTATTCATATTCTCTTCCTCAAGGATGAGAAATAAGGTTGTATCATCAACAAATAAAATATTCAAGAGCAAAGCATTATCTAGTAGACTGATTCCTTGCATAGGAGAACCTAATATACTAGTTCTTAAAATATAATGGAGAGCCTCTAAGGCAATCACAAATACAATTGGAGCCAAAGGAAAACCTTGTATAATGGATCTTTCTAGGGGGGATCAAAGACCACACCATTTACAACCACCTAAGCATTCATATCTATGAACAAGATTTTTACCATATTACAAATGTTTTTAGGAACCCAGAAGCTTTAATAATTATCATAATGAAAGACCATTCTACCTTGTCATAGGATTTTTCAAAGTCAAGTAGCAACACTCTAGATTTTTGTCCACTCCTATTAGCCTAGTCCATTACTTCCTTGCTTGTGATTATGTTTTCAAGAATATTTCTATTTTTTATAAAGCCAATTTGAGTTTCATTTATGATCACTGGGAGAATATCTGTTAGTCTTCAAAAAATCATTTTGGCTAATATCTTATAATACATGTTTAGCAAAATTATTGGCCTCCAATTCTTGATATTACTTTTGTCCCCTTCTTTTCACAATATGATTCCTCTATTGGTGTTTTCCCCTAAGGTACCATCTTGAATGGATTCCTCATAAACATCAAACAAATCATTAGTAATGCACTCTAGATTGGACTTATAAAATTATATAGGGTGGCCATCAACCCCTATTGATTTAGCCTTTTGAATGGATAAAATAGTGTTATACACTTCTTCCTTAGTTATATCTTTATAGAGATTAATGGCCATATCATATGTTATTTTCCTTGGCACAACTCTCCTACATAGTTTTTGGGATTGATCATAGGCATTTGATTGGCCTTCAGCCTTGAAAAACCTCATATAAAAGTCTCAAAAGAGCTTAATGATCTCAGATGATTCATGAATATATTTCCCGTTATCATCTATTGGCCCAATGTTTCAAGAGACATATTTTTCCTTAGAATAATGAAAAATAATTTATAGACTCTGTCCCCATCTTTAACCCAATTTGATTTAGATTTGATCTTTTCTCCTTGTTCCCTTTTAACCTAAAATAATCTTAACTTGTTTTTTATATTATTTAGCTGAAGTATTTTGTCATCATTATCAATCCCATTTTGAATTTCTCCTTCCATAGCTAGCAATTTTTCTTGTAATGCACTTTCCCATCTTCTATTTTCAATGGAAGATTTCTTCCCTATTGTCTGAAGGAGAGTTTGAATGCCTCTCATTAACCTATTACAATACTCTTTTGGAAATGAAGAACAAAAAATATTCTTATTTATGTATCTGAGAGTGACAATACTAGATTGGCAATCTTCATCTTTAAAATTTCAGTGTTCAGCTTAAACATACATTTTTTTCTTATATTATTGGCCCATGGGGTTCTTTTAATCATAATTTTAACCTCAATTGGGTAGTGATTTGACATGGTTTTTGGATCTACTATAACACTATTGGAGCTATCATTTTTCTCAAAGAAAAAAATCATCATTTGTATAGAACCTATCAAGTCTACAATAGATTTTGTTATTTCCCATTTGGTTATTACACCAAGTAAACCAAATAATTTTACTTTCATTTATTTTTTCATTCTAGTGGGTCAAAAATATTAAGGGTTTTTTCATTTTGAGCCAATTAAATTGTTCATTACCTTTCCAAGACCAATTTTCCCCCCCTTTCTTGTCTTCTTTATATTCAACCTTGTTGAAGTCACATCCAATAATCTAGGAGACTTTAGGAAGGTTAGAGGACAACCATTTCCAAACCTTAATCCTTTCATTATAATCATTAGGGGCATAAATGGAGTAAAGGAAAAAATTTCATTCTTTGTTATCAACAACAATCCAAAGGAATCTACTACAAGGAGAGCATTCTGAGATGACAATACACTAACTCTATTTCATGTTAAAAATAATTTCATTAACCTCTTCCCTTTATCATGATTAGTATGAAGGGTATAGGCACTATTCCAAATGAATTTTAAATTATTCTACAATTGAAACCCTATTGCTTTTACTTCCTATATCATTAGAAAATCTAAGTTTTTCTTTTCATTACACAAGGATCTCAACACATACTTCCTGTGTGAGGATTCTAGACCTCTCACATTCTAGCTTAGAAAACTTATGGTCATTTATTTTGGGGGATTTGATTTTTTTGGCCCTTATAAAGCCTACAAAATATGTGGGTAAATTTTCACCCTTCCCCTTTTTTATGGGATTCTACCCACTATCACTTCTACTTACATTTTTCCTTTTTTTTCTTAATCATCCTTACCATATTTTTATTCTCTTGGTTCTTTTCTAGGGTTAAGCCTTCTAGGTCAAATAATGTCCTTGTCTCAGGTGAGTCTGAGGGTATACTAGCCCTTTCTTTTCTTCTTTTCTTAATTTGATCTTTTAGCCTATCCAAAACAAGCTCTTGAGCATTATTTTTCTTATCAGTTATTATTTTTCCAAAGGGGAAACAATTAGCTTCTACCTTCTCTCTTGATTTTGAGTTCAGAGTAGGGCTTGAGTCAGGGGGTTGGTCATTACCTCCCATCCCACCTTCATTTTTTTCAATTTGAACTACTTTTTCCACAATGACGTTCATTCCAGAGTGGTTTGGAACCTCTCCACCCAAGTTGGGTGTTATTTCTCCATCACAAGTTTTGAAAGTATTATGTCCAACATTGTTACTATTATTCTCTTTTCCATTTTAATCTAGGGATGTTTCCTTAGGATTTCTATTTTCTTCCTCTCCCACAAAGGATTCCCTTGAGTTACGGTATTCTTTAATAATATTTAGACAATTTTTCTTTTGATGTCCATCTTATTTGCACAAGCAATAGGCATTTAGCCCTTTGAGAGCCTCTAGCTCAAATTAAAATATCTTGTTCTCTAAAGAGAATTCAAGAGTATCTAGAATTTGAAATCCAATGCTAAATTTTATTAACACATGGGCATCCATATGTGGGAGAGAATGGGTTTCTTCAACCTATAGAACCTTTCCCACTAGTTTTAACAATTGTGGAAGAAAAACCAAAACCTAAGGGGGGGAATTTTTAATATTTATCCATCTAGGAATGAAACAAAACATAATCTCTTTTTTAGATGAATAGAATGACCAAGGGATGGTTTTGAATAGATTTTTCCCAATTTTATAGTAATTTTTCTAAAGAACCCTCTTTTGCATGCTGTTGTTTTTTAAAAATATTACAAACATTCCTTTTTGAATCATTCTACAAAATGAATAATACAACCCATTTCTTACCCCAAACATTCAAGAGCCAATTATAAAAATAATTCTAGTTGGGAAATTATTGCAATCCATACAAGCCAAAAAAAATTGTTGTATTTTTAACCTAGATTCTTCTTTTTAGAAGCTTTGAACAACATTTCCTTAGTTGGGTCTACCCTGAGGACCTAAGGCAAAAGGGGGTCCTTCCCTCCTTCAGTCTTTCTTTATGAACATATTTTGTCTTTTGTGGCTTCTTCTATACAATCTCCTCCAACTTGCATGTAGAACTATGCATCTTCAAATAGACTCTCTGATCCTTCTACCTATAATATTTCTTTAAATGTTTTTTGACCCTAATTTTGTTAACTATCATTCTCCCCTCCTAAAGAAACTTCCTCATCCATAGACTCTTGCACAGGTGAAATCACTACATCTGTGTGAGACCACGACTGAGCCTCAATTACACCTATGGATTGGGTAGAGAACATGAGTGAAGATCTAACAAGGAAAAACCCTAGATCAGACAAGTACCCACCAAGCAAAGGCCAAATCTACAAAACAATATATTATGGTCCATGAGAGAAAAGGTAAAAAATACTTGCACTAAAAGAATATTAGCCAATATACATAAAGAATGAAGCTAGCAGGGTCCCAGGACAATCTCACATACCAACTGATGATTCACCTTCCTGCATAGCACCAGATCCTACCCTCGATTAATTATTGATTATAAATTCCAAGAAACACAACCTCAAAAAATTCCCTATATGCAAGAAAACTTAGGAAGTCAAAGTAAAATATTCTAAGTACTCAACTTCTAAAGATTCCTATAATTGAGGGTGTCCAAATCTCTCATGCCAATGTTTGCTCAAAGAGTCAACATGAGAAATGTGTGATGCACCAAAGATGATTCAAAACCATGAAACCTATAGATCCATGATATACTCTTCTTGAAGAAAATATCCTCTTAGGATTGTGTGGTTCTCAAATAACTAAATTTGGTGAAAATAAACCATCTTTCCATAACTAATATGAAAAATTTGGTGAGCTGATAGAAGATTAGTTGAAATATCAAGAACATAGAGAACATCCTCAATATGATGATCTATCAATTGTACTATACCAAAACCTAAAACAAGGAATTTTTAATATTTTACCACTAAAATATAAGGTGTAGTTCTATTAGAAAGAGACTCAAGATGATCATGTTAGTGATTTGTATGATGTGAGGCTCATGATTCAACTAGCCAACTATTTATGGATGAGTCCAAACCTATAACAATAAGTGGAAGTCCCTTTTGGGAATATCAATGTTGTGTTTATTTATGGCCTTTTCCAAGCCTATAATCATTTTATGATAAAATTTTATTTCATGATTTTTTAATCCATGAAAATTACATGGCCCTCTAATTTTCTTCTTTGACTTGGAAATATTCTTTCTTGACTATAAAGAGGATGTGGCTTGTGTGTCAATTTTTTTCTTTTGCTTAGATGATTTGTCATTTCCTAAATTTTTTGTTTCCTTAGGTTTGTTTAAATAATTATTACCTTCTCTCTTAGATAATTATAATATGGTTCTTAACTTTTTGAGGAGGTAATTGCATCCATGGAGATTAACATAGATTTTTCTAATGTGATTCTATCACAAAAAAATCAAAAGTAGGAATTGGAAATGTTTCTCCAAGAGAATCTATGGTACATTAGAATGTAGAAGAAAGGAATTGATAAGGTCCTTTTAGCTTTTAAAATACAAAGAATAAACACTCTTTTTCTATTTTTAATTTACCACAACCATGAAGTCAAGAAAGTAGACTTAAACTTGACCAAAAAATATTCAATAGAAGGAAACACATCTGGAGATAACATTCTTAATTTAGCATCTATAGTGTCAGAAATTGTCACCCTTAACAATTTCACATTATGTTTTGTCCCCCTTACTTTATTCGGCCTAATTAAACTCCTAATTTCCTAAATTATGAATTCCAAAGCCTACTTTTACCATTGTTTGAAGGATTGCAAGCATTGAATAAATAATTTTTTATTTATTTTTATCCTAACACTAAATATCCTCGTAGATAGGGCCATGACCCATATTTCCATGGGTGTATGGATCCCCTATCTTGTTAGGTAATTTTTTTTAATATGTTGTTGGTGGAATTTTAACATTTAGAATTCAAATTTCAAGTGTTGGCTTTTGGAATATATTTTTTGGGAAATTAAAACAATTGCATATAAATACCTAGTTATTTTATCATTTGAAATATAACAAGCTATAGGTGAACATTGAGAGCATTCAAGAGAAATTCAAGAGCAACATTTTAGATCATTATTGAAACAATTCAAAATCCAACATCATGTCAAACTTTTTGTATGTTCATGTTCATGTTATGTGAAGGCTAACCCTTGGTGTAGGTCTCCAAAGCATTCAAGAATTCAAACAAGAAAGATCCAAATCCTTGTTGTGAGGCGTATGACTTCATTCCTTCAAGGTAGCCATTGAAGGGTGGTGAGTTGCAACACATTGTGATTTCAACATTCCTTCTTGTCCATTATCATTTATCATTGACATTTTCCCATTGTGGAAGTGGAAACATTACATGAGGTTTGACTAATGAAAGACCCTAAATGGCCAAACATCTCTTCTCTTTGTAAATGTACATGTTATAGGTTTGAGGAGAATAAAGGAAATTTTGAAGGAAATTCATTCATTTTTGTATTTATTGTCATCAAATTTGTCAAGCCATGAAAACTCACCTACAAAATTTATTGACGACATTCCAAAAAATTTGCAACTAGGAATCAGAGGATCAAATCTAGCATCAGAGAATCCCCAAATCAGTTTCAGGACCCCCTATCAAGGACCCATATGCCCCTAGGAATCTATGTTCTCCTTTGCATGCTAGACCCAAATTTTTATCACAAGTGCACAATATATAGTCCCCATATTTTTTTGCAATTTACTGCTTTTGTTTGTTTATCTTAGAGATATTGCATTTTTCATATCAGGTCATGTAATTCAATTAGGTTAATCATTCCAAATCATTTAATAGTCAATGTATTCACCTTCATGGCTCACCTTAATAGTTAATAGTCAAAAAATTCACCTTGTTGATCTCCCTCTTTAATGAAACTTGGAAAAAAGTCCCCTCACATCCTAGGTTCCTTACATTTAGGACCTTAGCCCCATAGTTTTTCTATGTTTAATTATGAACCTGACATTTGACATCATAGCTTTCTAATTTGGTAGTATTTGAAACCCTAGGTCTAGGTTTTGCATCATTTGGTCTTGAATTTCTCATTTAGGGTTTAATATTTGCATCATAAAAGTTATTAAAATCCAAAAATATTTCATCATAGCTTGTCATTAAGATCAGATCTACATTCAAAATTGTCATTTGTTGTTCAAAGATTGTCATACAGTAATTGGCAGACCTATTTGCAAACAGAAATAGAAACCCTAAACAATAACTTAAAAGCTCGGCTTTTTAATTCTCAAACCTCCTACCAAGGACACCACTACAACAAGTCCCTATGATTTTCTCCATTTTTTGCTTCCACCCACTGTTTTAATTTTTTTTTGGCAATTTTTTAAAAATGTTGGTGCTATTTATCGGGATAGCGCAATTTTTGGCATTCATTGCCTCGATTAATACAATTCGGTGCTAATTTAACATTGTCTTTACCACTAATATTAGCTTCGAGTGTAACGCCGCTTTTAGCTCTAACTTTAGCTTCATGTTTAATGCCAATTTAGACACCCCTATGTTGAAGAGACTTATTTATATGTCTCATCGATGATGTAAATGTTATCCACTAAAATTGCACCTTGTTGAACCTGATGTTCAACACCTCAATGTAACATGGGAAGACCTCTAAAGCTGTGGGTTTCTTGTAGACAAAGGTCAACCTCCGAAGAAGGCCGACATCCTTTGGTATCACCTAACTACTGATCTTTGTAAGGAAAAGGGAGAAGGAATGCATGAAGGTGAAAACTAAACCCTATGGTGATACACCAGAATATTACTTAGACTTGGAAAACTCAGGTCTCATACACTTGTACACAATGACTGGAAAACAACTTGCACAACCTGTTTCTATGTGCTTTGCATAAGTGTTTTATAAAAAGGCCTTATTGCTTGAGCTTCTAGGAGGAAAAGACTTCACAACTAAAAGCAACTTGCAATTTTGAGTTACAAAACTTTGCAAAATTCTGTCAAAGGATCCAAAAGTCACTAAGTGCAGAAAAATGCCAATCCAGAACTCCTTTACAAAGAGGCAAAAAAGCCATATATACAAAAAGTGTCAACCCCTGCCCTAGGGCTTACAAAAATGAATCGGTTGCTGAACACGTTGGCCCTCAGATCTTTTGGAATATAGTTAATGTTGCGTTCAATGTGCATCCCCATGTCCATGTTGGTGAAAATATCACCCTCAGGAGTGGCCTTCAAATCTTTTGCAATCATGGCATTAACTTGCAGCCCTCATGTCTTCCCTTAAAACTTCTTTGAAGAGCTGCTTTGAATGTTTTGAAGTATAGTCATTTATGTCGATTCACTTTTTTCAGCCGACATCCCATTTATTACTGAGACTCATGGCCTTTTTGCTCCTTCGGCTTTTTTGTGCTCAAGATCTTTCTGCAAGTTGACCATCTTTGAGAAGCAGCATCTGACCTCCCTTGTTAGATCCAAACACCATTGCTTCACCGAGCCGACCCATGCCGTGCACATTCTGTTGATCTTCTTCACATGGGTAGTCAATCAATCAAACTGCCACTGGTTCACCTTTAGTTCCTTCTGATTGGTTGAACACGCTCCACGTAGGATTTCCAAGGGGTCAAAAGATTCTTTAGAAAGAATCGCATGTCAGTGAGACACCAACCGTGTCTCCCCGATGTGATTATGCCTCTCAGCAGTGATCGACATAGCATACAACTATTGGTGAGACCTCATATTGAATGCAAAAGTTATATTGATATCACAAAAAACCATCGGCAAGACAATCATTATCAGCAAGACATCACATTGAGCAGTAGGAGTTACAGTGATATCCCCCATTCATCGCCGAGACAATCACATTCAGCAAGAGGTCATAGCAAGCACTAAGAGTCATATTGATATCCCTTTTCAATTGGCAAGTCCATCGCTATCGGTAAGACTCTCCATTGTCAGCAAGACCTTTTGCCGAGCCCTTCATCCTTCGACGAGACACCATCGGGTCGGTAGGACATTACACCTACCCTTTCCTTTTTCGGCAAGACCATGATAATTCGGCCAGACCTCATAGCGATGACGCCTCCATTCGGTGAGCTCATTTCATTTTGGGGAGACTCCACTTGGTCACCGGGACATTACAGCAAGGCCATTCTTTTCCCCTCAATGACATATTTCTTCGGTGGGACCTCCTTCAGTCGGCTAGAAATTATGCCAAACTCAAAACTTTCAATGAGACTCCCTGTGTCGATAGGACCTTTCCCCGAGCTCAAAACATTACACCGAAGGGAGAATCCTTCAGCAAAACTAACAACCTTCGGTGATACATCTCCCCGATGACACCTCTTTTCACCGAGACCTCACAGCGAATGTGAATCCTTCTCCCCGATGATGGCCTTGTGAACAACTGTCAACAAGAATTTCATCTTTCGGCAGGAGTTATATTGATATCCAATATTGTCACCTAGACTATCGCTATAGGGAAGACATCATAGCGAATGCAAACCATTGAGCCAAGAGTCTCGGCGAGCCCACTTTATTTCAGGGAGACTCCCCTCAGTTGGCAAGACCTCCCATCGAACTCATTTCGCTTCAATGAGACCACCAGCAGTCGGCAGGACATCACCTCAAAACCATTCTATTTCCCTGAGCATAGATTCTTTCCTTTCAGCAAGACCACCTTCAGTCAGTGAGACATTACACAGATCGATCCTTCTATCAGCGAATGCAACTTCTTTCGATGAGACCTCGCCCTATCAGTTAGACATTCATCAAGCTCAAAACATTACACCGAAGGGAGAATCCTTCGGTGAGACTCCAATGAGTCGGCTGGACATTATCGCGAGCGACATGAGTCATATCGATATCCCCTTGTGAAAAAACATTGGTGTAACATTAACGGGTCGGTGAGACATCTCAAGCAGAGAGATAAACAAAAACTCATGCTGACCAAGATGTCTCGGCAACCTTTGGATTTCAAATGAACAGAACCAAACTGCCAGTCGACAAGAAAATAGGAGGGTCTCAACGACTTTCTTCTTTAGGATTTTTATGCCCAAATCTGACTGAGGCAGGCTTTCCAATATACTTCCTTGTGAAATAGAATCAGATGAAGACCTTCCCAATGAAAACCGAACACCTGCACACTGGGCTCAAACCTTATGGGAGCCACATTTAATCCATGTGCAGAATTTAAAACATAATTTCCCCTAATTGAGCCCGTAGGTGAAAATTGGGTAACATTTCTGGTGACCTCAGCTAGATGTTTGCCTACTAAACATGCATACTAGTAGCCTAAACTTGTCCATTGGGCATGGAGTCATTAGGAAAACATAGAAATAGACCTAGGGAAATTTTTTAGATGGTTGCAACTCACTTATAACTCATTAAAACACAGATCACTTAGAAATTTATTGAAAACGGGAAAGCTAAAGAAGTGAAAATATCTAACTATGTTGGAACAACACTTAGGGAATTGAAATATTGCAACTAAACCTATCCTACAATAACCAGTAGGAAACTAGTCAAACAAAACCATTTACAAGATGACTGAAATAACTGCCCCTTCTTCTCAAAATATAGTGACTAGAATGCTTAAGGACAGCCAAGTAGAAATGGGACACAAGAAGATATTTAATGAGATGATGTACTGTTTCTTGAAAGAGGTTAAAAAGTTTACTTACCTCACTTAACAAACCATATGTATTGTCAACCAAAGGAGGATAAGTGAGCTAAACATACTCTTGTTTGTCTATCAATGCATCTTGAATATCTTCTTTCATTGTACCTTCATGTGTGGGTGCATGATTGGTCCTTGGTTTTGTATTGGACTCCATCTAAACAAGGTATCTGATTGGATAGCCTCTGGTAAGGGAAAAACTTGAACTTTCCTTTCTGATCTCTTTCTCATGGGCTGCCACTTTATCACCTTGCTGGCTTGGTGAAAAAATGGAAACATCCTCAGTATGCTCATGCTTTCCCAAATGAACACTCATTTCTTCAATGGAGAACAATGAAATGACTTCCTCCAATACACTTTCAATCAATATATCAGCCTCAGGCTACTTTATACACCAGAAAGGAAGCTGCTTATAACATTCATCACTACTGGAAGAATTACATTCCAATTCTAGCTTGTCTTCAACTGAAGAAGACAAAGGTTCAAGTAATGTAGTAGCCTCAAGCTCCTCTACACAATGGAATGGAAGCTCCTCCAACCAGTTATGAATTTGTAAATTAGGCTCATGAGATTCTTCCTGTTGTTTCATCACTTCTTCAATCTTATGAACCTATTGTTCTAGCTTACCAAGATTATCAACTTCTTCTAGCTGGTATGCCTCTTTTTCATCCAATGTTGAACAAAACTGTTCAATTATATCTGTGCATACCTCTTCGTAAAGCTCAACATTAGTCTTTTCATTTATAACATGCTCAAAGAAATCAAAATCCAAACCTAGAAGAACAGTATCCGGTTCAGCTTTAGGCTTTTCTTCCAAGTCTAATGCTTCATTGTCTCGATGACTGTCATCAATCAACAACTGCCCTAATTGTTGGATGTCTTCTAGTTGTTTTGAAACTGCAACCTCGCAAGTGCCTTCCACTTGAGGAAGATCTTCAATCAGTTTTGTGCTTTGAGAAGAAGCAATCTGCTTGAAGCTTGGAACTGAAAACACGTGCTCCTCCAACTTAGCAATTTCATCGTAGCTATCCATGCAAGAATCACCCTGCCTAAAACTTGGAAGTTTGTACTTTGAGGTCCCCCCCTTCACAGGTAGCTGGGGTTCTATCCTATGAGCTTGTGCAAGCAAGTGTTTCATCTGCTCATCCTTAGCCACAACTTGTCTAGCCAACAATTCCTTCTCATATATCTACACTTCCAACTCTTGCTGACGAATTTGAGCTTGAAAGGGAAGCTTCTCTTGTTGCATATTATACTCATTTTCCCTTTCTATGTCTAACATCCACCTTTGAAACTGCAGCAACATCTCCTTGACTCTACCCAACTCGGTATTCACATTGTTAGAATTTTGGGACTAACTCGAGAGGCTACAAGGCTAGCTCAAAGTAGAACTAATATGCTACGAGGGGAATTGAAAAGGGGTGGGAGGGTGGAAAGCACGATAGGATTGCTGATAATGCTGGTTGTAATGAGGAGAAAGACTGTTTGGAGACCCAAAACTTAAATTTTCATGAAATGGAAGAGAATAACCACTATATTGCTGATAACTAGACATTGCAAGGTAAAATATGATCCATAAGCAAGTCTAGATATAAAACCTCCTTAACTGTAGGTACCTGGGCTGCTGAAACTAGCTGATATTAAATTGGAGTAACCATGGTGCTATTTGCGTTGCCTCCAAAGGCTGATATTATTGAGAAAAACACAAGATTTCTCAATATTTTTGAATTCCTCAATGATGCACTAGTACAAGGAGTCACCATGATATGCTTAAGAAACAACCTCTAAAAGGCTATTAGCTCACTGTTAGCACATCAAAATAGCAAGACTTAGGAATTTTAATTCTGACTCAGACCCACCGGGCGTGCCAAAATTGTTATCCACTGAAATTGCACCCTGTTGAACCTGATGTTCAACACCTCAGTGTAACATGGGAAGACCTCTAAATCTGTGGGTTTCTTGTAGACAAAGGTCAACCTCTAGAGAAGGCCACTTCCTTTGGTATCACCTAACTACTAATCTTTGTAAGGAAAAGGGAGAAGGAATGCATGAAAATGAAAACTAAACCCTATGGTGTTACACCAGAATATTACTTAGACTTGGACAACTCAGGTCTCATACACTTGTACACAATGACTGGAAAACAACTTGCACAACTTGTTTCTGTGTGCTTTGCATAAGTGTTTTATAAAAAGGCCTTATTTCTTGAGCTTCTAGGAGGAAAAGACTTCACAGCTAAAAGCAACTTGCAATTTTGACACAAATTATAACCTATAAACATCACAATTCTCTACAAAAAGGTACCAAATCCATGAGAAAAAATTAAGGGAAACAAATACTATCTCACAATAACTTAATCAATCATGTGAAAATACACAATATTGTAGTAAAAAGAAGACAAAAATACTCCATTCAGTGATGTCCAAGGTCTGTACTATATGCCCTATCTAAGTGAGTTACAAAACTTTGCAAAATTCTGCCAAAGGATCCAAAAGTCACTAAGTGCAGAAAAATTCCAATCCAGAACTCCTTTACAAAGAGGAAAAAAAGCCATATATACAAAAAGTGTCAGCCACTGCCCTAGGGCTTACAAAAATGAATCAATTGCTGAACAAGTTGGCCCTCAGATCTTTTGGAATATAGTTAATGTTGCATTAAATGTGCATCCTCATGTCCATGTTCGTGAAAAGATCACCCGCAGGAGTGGCCTTCAGATCTTTTTCAATATCGCATTAACTTGCAGCCCTCGTGTCCGCCCTCGAAACTTCTTTGAAGAGCTGCTTTGAATGTTTTGAAGTATAGTCATTTATGTCGATTCACTTTTTTCAGCCGACATCCCAGCTATTACTAAAACTCGTGGCCTTTCTACTCCAACTTTTCTATGCTCAAGATCTTTCTGCAAGTTGACCATCTTCGAGAAGCAGCATATGACCTCCCCTATTAGATCCAAACACCATTGCTTCACTGAGCCGACCCATGTCATGCACATTATGTTGATCTTCCTCACAGGGGTAGTCAATCATTCAAACTTCCACTGGTTTGCCTTTAGTTCCTTCTGATTGGTTGAACACGCTCCACGTAGGATTTCCAAGGGGTCAAAAGATTCTTCACATAGAATTGCATGTCAGTGAGACACCATCCGTGTCTCCCCAATGCGATTATGCCTCTCAGCAGCGATTGACATAGCATACAACTATCAGTGAGACCTCATATCTAATGCAAAAGTTATATCGATATCACAAAAAACAATCGACAAGACAATCATTATCAGCCAGACATCACAACGAGCAGCAAGAGTTATAGTGATATCCCCCTTTCATCGCCGAGACAATCGCATTCGGAAAGAGATCATAGCAAGCGCTAAGAGTCATACCGATATCCCTTTTCGATTGGCAAGTCCATCGCTATCGGCAAGACTCTCCATTGTCGGCAGGACCTTTCACCAAGCCCTTCATCCTTCGGCGAGACACCATCGGGTCGGCAGGACATTACACCGACCTCTTCCTTTGTCGGCGAGATCATGATCATTCGGCCAGACCTCATAGTGATGATGCCTCCATTCGGCGAGTTCATTTCATTTCGGGGAGATTCCACATGGTCACCGGGACATTACAGCGAGGCCATTCTTTTCTCCCCAATGACATCTTTCTTTGGTGGGACCTCCTTCAGTTGGCCAGAAATTATGCCGAACTCAAAACTTTCGGCGAGACTTGCCATGTCGACAGGACCTTTCCCTGAGCTCGAAACATTACACCAAAGGGAGAATCCTTCGATGAGACTAACAACCTTTGGCAAGAAATCTCCTCAATGACACCTCTTTTCACCGAGACCTCACAGCGAATGTGAACCCTTCTCCCTGATCATGGCCTTGTGAAAAACTATCGGCAACACTTTCATCTGTCGATAGGAGTGATATCGATATCCAAAATTGTCACCCAGACTATCGCTATCGAGAAGACATCATAGCGAATGAAAACCATTGAGCCAAGAGTCCCAGTGAGCCCATTTTATTTCTGGGAGACTCCCCTCATTCAGAAAGACCTCCCATCAAACTCATTCTGCTTCAGCAAGACCACTAGTAGTCGGCAGGACATCACCTCGAAACCATTCTATTTCCCTGAGTGCAGATTCTTTCTTTTCGGTGAGACCACCTTCGGTTGGTGAGACATTACACCGATAGAGCCTTTTGTCCACGAATGCAACTTCTTTCGGCTAGACCTCACCCTATCGGCTAGACATTCATCGAGCTCAAAACATTACACCGAAGGGAGAATCCTTCGGTGAGATGCCAGAGAGTCAGCCAAACATTATGGCGAGTGGAAAGAGCCATATCGATATCCCCTTGTGAACAAACATCAGTGTAACATTAACGGGTCAGCGAGACATCTCAAGTAGAGAGATATACAAAAACTCGCGGCGACCAAGATGTCTCGGCAACCTTTGGATGTCAAATGAATAGAACCAAACTGCCAGTCGACAAGACAATAGGAGGGTCTCAACGACTTTCTTCTTTAGGATTTTTATCCCTAAATCTGACTGAGGCAGGCTTTCCAATAGACTTCCTTGTGAAATAGCATCAAATGAAGACCTTCCCAATGAAAACTGAATACTTGCACTCTGGGCTCAACCCTTATGGAAGCCACATTTTATCCACATGCCGAATTGAAAACATAATTTCCCCTAATTGAGCCTGCAAGTGAAAATTGGGTAAGATTTCTAGCGACCTTAGGTGGATTTTTTCCTACTAAACATGTAGATGAGTAGCCTAAACTTTTCCATTGGGCATGGATTCGTTAGGAAAACTCATAAACAGACCTAGGGAAATTTTGTAGATGGCTGCAACTCACTTATAACTCATTAGAACACAGATTACTTAGAAATTTATTGAAAATAGGAAAGCTAAAGAAGTGAAAATATCTAACTGTGTTGGAACAACACTTAGGGAATCAAAATATTGCAACTAAACCTATCCTACACTAACCAATAGGAAACTAGTCAAACAAAACCATTTATAGGATGAGTGAAATAGCTGCCCCTTATTCTCAAAATATAGTGACTGGCATGCTTAAGGACAACCAAGTAGAAATGAGACACAGGAAGATATTTAACAAGATGATGTACTGTTTCTTGAAAGAGGTTAAAAAGTTTACTTACCTCACTTAACAGCCCATATGTATTGTCAACCAAAGGAGGATAAGTGAGCTAAACATACTCTTGTTTGGCTATCAGTGCATCTTGAATATCTTCTTTTGTTGTACCTTCATGTGTGGGTGCATGATTTATCCTTGGTGCTGTATTGGACTCCATTTGAGTTAGGTATCTGATTGGATAGCCTCTGGTAAGGGAAAAACTTGAACTTTCCTTGCTGATCTCTTGCTCATTGGCTGCCACTTTATCACCTTGCTGGCTTGGTGAAAAAATGGAAACCTCCTTAGTATGCTTATGCTTTCCCTAATGAACACTCATTTCTTCAATGGAGAACAATGAAATGACTTCCTCCAATACACTTTCAATCAATATATCAGCCTCAGGCCCCTTGATACACTAGAAAGGAAGCTGCTTATAACATTCGTCACTACTGGAAGAATTACATTCCAATTCTGGATTGTCCTCAACTAAAGAAGACAAAGGTTCAAGTAATGTAGTAGCCTCAAGCTCCTCTGCAAAATGGAATGGAAGCTCCTCCAACCAGTTATGAATTTGTAAATTAGTTTCATGAGATTCTTCCTGTTGTTTCATCACTTCTTCAATCTTATGAACCTGCTGTTCTAGCTTACCAAGATTATCAACTTCTTCTAGTTGGTATGCCTCTTTGTCATCCAATGTTGAACAAAACTGTTCAATTATATCTGTGCATACCTCTTCGTAAAGCTCAACATTAGCCTTTTCATTTATAGCATGCTCAAAGAAATCAAAATCCATAACTAGAAGAATAGTATCCAGTTCAGCTTTAGGCTTTTCTTTCAAGTCTAATGCTCCATTGTCTTGCTGACTGTCATCAATCGACAACTGCCCAAATTGTTTGATGTCTTCTAGTTGTTCTAAAATCGCAACCTCGCAAGTTCCTTTCACTTGAGGAAGATCTTTAGTCAGTTTTGTGCTTTGAGAAGAAGCAATCTGCTTGAAGCTTGGAACTGAAAACATTTGCTCCTCCAACTTAGCAATTTCATCGTAGTTGTCCATGCTAGATTCACCCTGCCTGAAATGTGGAAGTTTTTACTTTTAGCCCCCCCCTTAATAGGTAGCTGGGGTTCTATCCTATGAGCTTGTGCAAGCAAGTGTTTCATCTGCTCATCCTTAGCCGTAACTTGTCTAGCCAACAATTCCTTCTCATATATCTGCGCTTCAAACTCCTACTGACGAATGTGAGTTTGAAAGGCAAGCTCCTCTTGTTACATATTATACTCATTTTCCCTTTCTATGTCTAACATCCCCCTTTGAAACTACAACAACATCTCCTTGACACTCCCCAACTCGATATTCACATTGTTAGAATTTTGGGACTGACTCGGGAGGCTACAAGGCTAGCTCAAAGTGGAATTAATATGCTGTGAGGGGAATTGAGCAGGGGTGGGAGGGTGGAAAGCATGATAGGATTGCTGATAATGTTGGTTGTAATGAGGAGAAAGACTGTTTGGAGACCCAGAACTTAATTTTTTATGAAATGGAACATAATAACCACTATATTGCTAATAACTAGACATTGCAAGGTAAAATATGAAGCATAAGCAAGTCTAGATAGCAAACCTCCTTAACTGTAGGTAGTTGGGCTGCTGAAACCAGCTGATATTAAATTGGAGTCGCCATGGTGCTATTTGCACTGCCTCCAAAGGCTGATATTATTGAGAAAAACACCTGATTTCTTAATATTTTTGAAGTCCTCGATGATGCACTAGTACACGGAGTCGCCATGATATGCTTAAGAAACAACCTCTAAAAGGCTATTAGCTCACTATCAGCGCATCAAAACAAGACTTAAGAATTTTAATTTTGACTCAGTCCCACCGGGCGTGCCAAAATTGTTCTCCACTAAAATTGCACCCTGTTGAATCTGATGTTCAACACCTTAGTGTAACATGGGAAGACCTCTAAAGCCGTGGGTTTCTTATAGACAGAGGTCAACCTCTGAAGAAGGCCACTTCCTTTGGTATCACCTAACTACTGATATTTGTAAGGAAAAGGGAGAAGGAATGCATGCAAATGAAAACTAAACCCTATGGTGTTACACCAGAATATTACTTAGACTTGGAAAACTCAGGTCTCATACACTTGTACACAATGACTGGAAAACAACTTGCACAACCTGTTTCTGTGTGCTTTGCATAATTATTTTATAAAAAGGCCTTATTGCTTGAGCTTCTAGGAGAAAAAGACTTCACAGCTAAAAGCAACTTGCAATTTTGACACAAATTATAACCTGTAAACATCACACTTCTCTGCAAAAAGGTACCAAAGCCATGAGACAAAATTAAGGGAAACAAATACTATCTCACAATAACTTAATCAATCATGTGAAAATACATAATATTGCAGTAACAAGGAGACAAAAATACTCCATTCAGTGATGTCCAAGGTTTGTACTATATTCCATGTCTAAGTGAGTTACAAAACTTTGCAAAATTCTTCCAAAGGATCCAAAATTCACTAAGTGCATAAAAATACCAATCCAAAACTCCTTTACAAAGAGGAAAAAAAGTCATATATACAAACAGTGTTAGCACCTGTCCTAGGGCTAACAAAAATGAATCGGCTGCCGAACACGTCGGCCCTCAAATCTTTTTGAATATAGTTAATGCTGCATTCAATGTGCATCCCCGTGTCCATGTCGGTGAAAAGATCACCCTTAGGAGTGGCCTTCAGATCTTTTGCAATCATCACATTAACTTGTAGCCCTCGTGTCCGCCCTCAAAAATTCTTTGAAGAGCTGCTTTGAATGTTTTGAAGTATAGTCATTTATGTTGATTCACTTTTTTTAGCCGACATCCCAGCTGTTACTGAGACTCATGGCATTTCTTCTCCTTCGGATTTTCTATGCTTAAGATCTTTCTGCAAGTTGACCATCTTTGAGAAGCAACATTTGACCTCCCTTGTTAGATCCAAACACCATTGCTTCACCGAGCTGACCCATGCCACACACATTCTATTCATCTTCTTCATAGGGGTAGTCAATCAGTCAAACTGGCACTGGTTCACCTTTAGTTCCTTCTGATTGGTTGAACATGCTCCACGTAGGATTTCCAAGGGGTCAAAAGATTCTTCAGACAGAATTGCTTGTTGGTGAGACACCAGCCATGTCTCCTCGATGCGATTATGCCTCTCAACAAGGATCGACATAACATACAACTGTCGGTGATACCTCATATCAAATGCAAAAGTTATATCAATATCACAAAAAACCATCGACAAGAAAATCATTATCGGCCAGACATCACAGTGAGCAGCTGGAGTTATAGCGATATCCCCTTTCATCACCAAGACAATCACATTCGGAAAGAGGTCATAGTGAGTGCTAAGAGTCATACCGATATCCCTTTTCGATTGGCAAGTCCATCGCTATCGACAAGACTCTCCATTGTCGGCAGGACCTTTCACCAAGCCCTTCATCCTTCGGCGAGACACCATCGGGTCAGCAGGACATTACACCAACTCCTTCCTTTGTTGGCAAGACCACGATCATTTGGCCAAACCTCATAGCGATGATGCCTCCATTCGATGAGCTAATTTCATTTTGGGGAGACTTCACTTGGTCACCAGGATGTTACAGCAAGGCCATTCTTTTCTCCCCGATGACATCTTTCTTTGGTGGGACCTCCTTCAGTCGACCAGACATTATGCCGAACTCAAAACTTTCGACGAGACTCCCCGTGTCGGCAAGACCTTCCCCCGAGCTTGAAACATTACACCAAAGGGATAATCCTTCAGTGAGACATCTCCCTCATGACACCTCTTTTTGCTGAGACCTCACAGTGAATGTTAACCCTTCTCCCTGATGATGGCCTTGTGAACAACTGTCGGAAAGACTTTCATCTGTTGGCAGGAGTTATATCGATATCCAAAATTGTCACCCAGACTATCGCTATTAGGAAGACATCATAGCGAATGAAAACCATTGAGCCAAGAGTCTCGGCCAACCCACTTTATTTTGGGGAGACTCCCCTCAGTCGGCAAGACCTCCCAACGAACTCATTCCACTTCGGTGAAACCACCAGTAGTCGGCAGGACATCACCCCGAAACCATTCTATTTGTCAGAGAAGCATATTTTTGGATTAGATTGTGTAAGCTTTTTTGGATCAACGTTTCGGATCACACTCCGTCACGGAGTGTGATCCGAAACGTTGATCCAAAAAAGCTTACACAATCTAATCCAAAAATATGCTTCTCTGATTATTATGGATTGTGGAAATTTAATAACATTGACCATTCTATTTCCCCAAGTGTAGATTCTTTCCTTTCGGCAAGACCACCTTAGGTCGGTGAGACATTACACTGACCGAGCCTTCTGTCAACGAATGCAAATTCTTTTGGTGAGACGTCACCCTGTCGGCCAAAAATTAATCGAGCTCAAAAAATTACATGTAAGGGAGAATCCTTCGGTGAGACTCTAGCGAGTCAGCCAGACATTATGGGGAGCGGAAGGAGTCATATTGATATCCCCTTGTGAACAAACGTTGGTGTAACATTAGCTTGTTGGTGAGACATCTCAAGTGGAGAGATATACAACAACTCATGGCGACCAAGATGTCTCGGCGACCTTTGGATTTCAAATGAACAAAGCCAAACTGCCAGTTGACAAGACAATAGGAGGGTCTCAACGACTTTCTTCTTCAGGAGTTTTATGCCCAAATCTGACTGAGGTAGGCTTTCCAATAGACTTCCTTGTGAAATAGAATCAGATGAAGACCTTCCCAATGAAAACCGAACACCTGCACGCTGGGCTCAACCCTTATGGGAGCCACATTTAATCCATGTGCCGAATTTAAAACATAATTTCCCCTAATTGAGCCCGCAGGTGAAAATTGGGTAACAGTAAAACAGTAAAATGTCAACAAAATATGGGCATATCAAGGAGAGAATTGCTTATGTCACATCAACAAGGTATATCTACAAGTGCTTGGAAAAACACAACTCTTGGATATAACAAAGTAATGTCGATGAGACATTGAGATATTGGTAAGAAAAATAAGATTGGCTCTTCGACACTCTTGAAGTAATTATCAAAAGTATATACTGCTATACCACTAGGAAGGTGAGCAACTTATGCAGTAGAGTGGTACACACCACAATCCCGCAAGAAGAAGCCTTGAGAAAGGAAATAGTGCTAGTAAACAATAGAAGGGAAGGGAAAAACATCGCTAGATTGTAGCAATAATCAGAAGTCACCCCGACATGGCAGAGTTACACCGATATATAAAGAAATACCGCCGAAGGAAAATATCGATAAGATAGTGGCATATCAGAAAGAGATATTAACTTGTCTCATCGAAATCGACAACCAACATCAGAGGAACATAAGATCTAATGTCGATGAGACATTGAGATATTGGTAAGACAAATAAGATTGTCCTATCGACACTCTTCAAGTAATGATCAAAAGCATACACCACTATATCGCTGGGAAGGTGAGCAACATATGTGGTAGAGTGGTATACACTGCAACCTTGTAGAAAGAAGCCTTGAGAAAAGTGATAATGCAGTAAACGTGGCATCATTAAAATTTATAGCAAATCACATCAGTTGCCAAAATTAAATGATATTAAATTATTAAGGGTTGCCAAAACTAATAAGACTGAATACTGCGCCATCCAAAGATAAGTGATTTTTCCCAATTTCACAGTCAATTGCAGTGCACTACCATGGCCTGAGCTAAGGATACGAGAAAAAGTCCTGCAACCATGAAATACTCGGGTAAGTGCACAAAAACTCTCTGAAAGAGCTCTGTTAATATAAAAAATATTTCAAGGTTTTTTCATCTGAAGCCATAGTAGAGAAAATTGAAGCATGCCTCCTAAAAGAAAACAATCAGAAGTAAAAGATAGTTAGCCTAAAATTAAAGATGAATAACCTAAAGTAAAGAAGAGACCACTCCATTAGTCCATATTAGATATACTTCTAGGGTCTACTAAAGAGGGTAATAAGAAGTTTCTCATGGACACTGCACAAAGTTATAGGGATGCCCTCATTTCCAAATCTAGATGGCACCTATTTTGGTATTTTTACAGTAAGAGAAATGAGAAGATTCCAGTGTCAAATTCTTGGATGTTGGATATAGCAAGGGTGATTGTCCCAAATGTGTTTGTTGATGTAGAATTTATCATACTACTAGTCAAACACTATCACTCAGCTACCAAAACAATAAGGTTTCCAAATGAAACAATATTGGTAGAAGTAACCAGAAAATCCATCATTGAGTGTTTTGGCTTAAACAAGCAGGCTCTGACCAAGATAGACCTACAGAAAAGTGAGGATTATTCTAGGTTAAAAAATACTTATAGAAGTGATGAGGTACCCCTATATATGAAAAGAGGCATTGGTAACAGAACATTCCCCATCTCTACTACCACTACTGAACCATTTAATGTGACTGATTTTTAGTATTACTTTGTGAATACATATTTATCTCTTTGCTAAGTGTTGGGGATAGATGCTCAAGATAAAATTCCAATAGGCCTAATGATGATGGCCATGAGAATTCAAAACCTTGAAACTAATATTGAATATGACTT
This sequence comes from Sequoia sempervirens, assembly GCA_007258455.2. Taxonomy (NCBI): domain Eukaryota; kingdom Viridiplantae; phylum Streptophyta; class Pinopsida; order Cupressales; family Cupressaceae; genus Sequoia; species Sequoia sempervirens. The sequence goes on along the minus strand of VDFB02196654.1, from coordinate 105,716 downwards.
TGCTTCATACCTTGAGAAAGCGTTAGATGATTAATTCTCCCAAGTTATAGAGGATAGAGCACCGATTACATTCAGACACTATTCCCTACTGTGTCATATGATATCGTACCAGAATAGGGAGCAATGGACAAAAAGAATGGACTTGGCTACAGTAGATGAGCAAGGGAATCACACACCTATCCAGAAATGGTGTTGTATTTGGGACAGTCAGTGCAAGAATTCAAGCTTTGTTATATTCTACGAAGACTTTGTACACATAATCCTTTGAGTTCTTGGGTATGCAATACCAAGATTGCCAACAAAAATGTTGCAACTAGTGATACCTTTTGGTTTAAGACCAGAGTAGGTTCATACACACAATTTTGGAGATTGGTTCTTCCTCCCAGAAGTTACAATAATAAGAGTTTATGGATGCCCTGTTTCTCCACACATACTGCCAAAATTTGTGCCCCTCATATTAGCATTTCTTCAATTTATGTGGAAAATGATGTGGATGGAGAAAGGTACTTTCCTGCCAAACCAAACCAAGTGTGAAGATTGGATTGTAGGATCAGACACACTAGAGGAGTTACATTATTATGTGAAGACAAGATATACATTGAAATATGGAAAAGAAAGAGCCTTTGACCTTGAAAATCATATGAACAACAAAAGGCACAATCTTCTTACCAAAATGATAGTGCCACACCAAGTGGATTTTGAAGAAGATGTCATAAGGATCTACATTACTTATAATGATGTATTTAGTAGAAGGAGAAAATGGGAATATATGAAGAAGATTGAAGAAAGGACGAAGCAGAGGTCCAAGGTTTTCCTAGGATAGTTTTTTGAGGAAAAGGACCACATCAAGAGGATAGAATTGATAATTGGTAGATTTGAAGAATTGTACAGAAAGAAGGAATCATATCTCAAAGAACATCATAGTGGTGCAACTGCAGAGCATCCCCTAGGTGAAACCTCTGAACCTCCCATGGAGTAGTTACCTCCCAAAAGACAGAAGATAGGAAGCATTGAAAAGTTAGTACCTTATGAGGATACTGAAGAGGTGGGTGATACTAAGGAAGTGGCTACAATACTGTAGTCATTGAAAGGTGATATTGAAAATGATCAACCCATCCTTGAGACCAGTTCCCATAAACATGAGGAAAGGATGGGTGATGTAGAAAAAAAAGTACAGAGGTACATGAAGATGAAAGGGAAATTTCAGCTAGGAGATTCATAGAAGATGATGAATTCATTAAGACTCTCGAGTTTAGGTATTTCTGGATGAAGATGAAGATAAAATAATTTCAAGAGAGGATGAAATTAGCTCAAGTAGGAATTGAAGAATCAAGGAAAAATTAAATGGTACCACAAAATTTCTAGGAATTGAGAGTTGACAACATTTACATTTGCCTCCAAAAGGCTAGAGAAATGGTCTTGAAGAGCAATATGCTCATTTTACCTGGCTTGGAATTAAAGAAAATGTTTCTACTTGATCAAGTGCGGGCTCAAGAAGATCCAATGCTAGTTGTACAATTTGACTCTGATGAAGGTGTGAGTGGAACTGGGTATAACCCAAAGATTGAAACCCTGGCCATATGGATCAAAAAGAAAAATACACAAAAGCCAAAATTATTGGATGTAATTCAAGGGATGAAAGGGGCAGCGATGGTAAGGACAATACAAGATACCACCCCTTTGGAGGCAGTCACAATGACCATGAATTTTGCCATGTTCACTCAAGCAATTGTTAAGGGATTATAAGATATATTGAAGGAGTATGAAAAGGAAAAAAGGTTCCTAAATGATGAAGTTAATAAACTGTTCATGGAGAATGTCAAATTGAAAGAACAATTAAGAGGAGCAGGACCCTCACAAAGTAAGGAGATGGTGTTATACAGGCCTCCTATTGCTCCAATGGATATTGTGAAGAAGATTTTTGCAGAATAGGTAAAAACTCTAGAGAAGGAAGTGGATGATGTAAACAAGGCCAGCAATCAAACCCAAGATTAAGTGAAAAGACGAATTTGTGAAGTTATGGAAAAGATTCTTGAGCATAGGATAAAATCAGTTATGGATAAATTGGAGAATGTGCATGATAGTTATAAAACACTTTAGCGGCAATGGAACAAATAAAGAGACATATGCTTGTATTAGATCCTTTGTTTCAAAGGTGGAAACCTATTCACCACACTTTGGCTAAGTTATGCAAAGTTCGACAAAGAAGTCCTGATGTACCCACAACATTAAAGCCAACTAAACAAACTGTGAGGATGATTATTGATGAATTTCAGTATGTATAAGGGTTTGATAAAAATATTGTAACACGAATGGATTTATTCCATACTTGCAAATAGTGGTATATACCTAAAATCGTGAGAGATGGTGATCAGTTGGAGGACTTGGATAAGTGGAAGAAAGAATTCAGTCAAGTTGTTCATAAGTGTGTAACTCATATACTAGAGGATGATGATACTAGTCTTCCGAGGCTAAATCAAATCATGGATGGGTTAATTTTTCTTGATGCGGGATACCTAAAGTTTTTCAATGATACAAAGGTGTTAATAGATAGTTGATGGTAAAATCAGCTTGAAAACATGCAAAAGATCCAGGAATATAAGTGGCCATAAGATTTTACGGTGTATCAGTGGGAGGAAAAGTATTTGGTTTCAAAATAATAGAACACTGAGGCAAGAGCATTTGGAAATTCATCATGGAGAGGAAGACTTTTCTAGATCAATGATCATGGGTCTTCTACGTTGAATAATGGAACCATATGTCAAAATGTCTTATGTCTTATTATTTCCTTAATTATGCTAATTAAATAGTTGTTAGCAAAAGAAGTAGTTATGAAAGGTCATTTCTTTTTGTAAAATGCATGTAGCTTGTTGCTTCCTATATAAAAATGAAACCAAGGCCTAGTTTTAAATTATCATCCTCATTTATCAGTTCCATTTTGAAGACTTATGTTAGTAATATATATCAATTGAAGCAATATAATGGAGAACATCTTATTATCAAAGATTCTCCATGACTATGTTATCATTCTATATTTTTCTTATGTTTTCCATACTTATTTCTTCTTATATTTGAATGAATATCAATTATTGAGCCTCAATATTGTGCTTATGTGAATGAATATGCTGATACAATAAAGCATTTATTGTGGATGTTAGTAGAGCTGCTAATTTTTTTGAAAATTTGAGCTTATTTTGCCTTGTTACATGTTCAACATAAAAATGGAAACTACTTAAAAATAATAAAGTTAACAAAGTTGATTATTTAAATAATTGTGAGTTACGTGCATTAATATTTTATTAAATTTTGTGTCTTCACGAACATATGTTGATACAAAATGAATGGAAGAAACATCCAAGTAATCCTTTTTTTTTTTGCAAACAATTCATACCAAAGTTTGAACAATTTAAGGATATTGCAATAGGTATTAATTAAGGATATGATGATGATGATATATTCTTGTACTTTTATATTCTATAAAACATTCCTTATTTTCTATGAAACAGTGTATATATTCTTGTACTTGTAAATATTCTTTTACTGTTATGTCTATTAAATAAAACAGAGTTTGAATAAAAAATACTTCACCCTTTTTTGTAAGTGAGAATGTGAATTATTGTTCAAGGAAAAATCTTATAGTGTTTACATTTTCAGTTTACTAGTTTCAAATCTTCATTTGCTATGTATATAAAATTGTATGTTCTCTTTATCTCAAATGCCATAAAACAGTAATATCATCTGAATCGGGGCTTTCAATTTCAGCACCATCATTGTCCATACTTTTCATATCATGTTCATAGACTACCTTTTTTATACAATAATTGCTATAAAAAACAATTTTGACAACATAGTTTAGAAAACATCAGTCCACACTCATTTATTATTCTTTGGTTTTCTGCCCTTAAGAACATCCTTAGGGAGACCTTGTTCTTCCCTCTTCTTTTGTGGAGGAGTGCGTTTTAAGAAGGGGTAATCAATAAATAATTCATCCCCAATGGTAAGGTCCATAATAGCCTCAACCATTATCAATATATCAACCTCTCTTTCCATATCGCCATATTTATCATTTATAACCTCAACAAATTGACAATTTGGTCTTACATTAGGGTCCCTTCCCTTACTACTATTTATAAATCATGCAATATTTTTGTGTGTGTATGCACATCCATCTATATAAATAAGATGACCTCTATTCATTTATTTTCCACTTTCCAATTGGAGACGATGTGTATACATATTCAAATTTAGACCATATGCTAACATACTAGGCTTATATTCTTCTAGCCTTCTCCATTCACCACTGTAATATGATGGACCATAATATGGCATTAATCTCCTAGTGGTTTGTTTTGAATTGTTTCTAGTTTTCGATCCCACATCTACATTTTGGACAATAAAGAGGCCTAGATTCACTCCATGAATATTGGAGGGTCGTATCATGTAGTTGTATCACCAAAATTGAAACACCTCGTACACTCTAGGTAGTTGTTGATCACTAGGCCAAGCACAATATAGTCGACGATCAAATGTCTCTTTGTAAATTGATCTCAAACTCAAGGGAAAGTCATCATGCCCATCACATTCATTCTCATCAGGTATGTAGTCCACCTTCCCCTTGTCTTTAAGAAAATTATGCATCTTCACACTGGTTCTTGTTCTGTTACTTGTTTTCCTCAATTCCTCATCTTTCGAGCTAGTATATTGGCACATATTTTTGTTAGATGTATCATCTGATAAATGATCATTTCCCTCTAGGTTGGAAGTCAGTGATCTAGGAAACTTTAAACCAAGAACTTTATCCTGCAGGTATCCACTAAGAAGAAGTTAGTTATTTAAATAATATAAAACAATGTTTAAATGAAGTATACATGTTATTTATATCAAATTGGAAAATTCCTCACCACAATTCCTATTAGGTTTGAATCGATTGTAGGAGGCATACTACCAACTGGAAGCTCATTATATATGTAATGTCTTTGTACAATCACTCATTTAAATTGTTTCTTTCCACAGCATACAAAATATCCACAAACAATAATTTTCTCAAAGTATTCATCCCATGTACTATAGTCCTTACCTACCTCTTCTTCAGTGCAATCATTTGGTGTGTCTGCAGTATTCATTGTCATATCCTCTTCCACCCATTGTCATCTACATGATTTAATAGTTTTAGGCCCACGCCCACGTACATATCTTGTTCTTTTTCTATTTGAATGCTTAGGCTCTACATTTGCTCCAATCTCCATCTAAAATTATCAACAACATGCATTAATTTATGTCAAGATTGGATAATACATTATAAATTTCAATAATACTGTGAAAAAAGATGGATGTATCACAAAATTCCATCATATCATTTTTTCCTAAGTTAAGTCATAAACACCTTCCTCCTTTGGTTGAGGTCGCTTTTTCTTCTTACCTCTATTGTATTTGCAGATTTCGTTGTCTCATCTAATTCCATGGCCTCCTTTGTGAATAAAAATTCTGCCATAGAAGCTTTCACCGCACTACCACTGAGAAGGAAAAAGAAACTTGTAGGACAATGGTAAAAACCACTCTACCACATCGAGCTAATGAAGGAGCCATGGGATAGCGGTGGTTACCACACTACCATACGCCAATGGTAGAAGACTTGCAGGACTGTGGGAGTCACCAAAACACCACCAGGAATAGAAGGAAGACTCACATGTTGCCACAAAAACTTTCACTATACTACTATCGAGAAGGATGCAACACCTTGTGGGACTGTGGTAAAAACTACTCTACCACACCGAGATGATGAAGGAGCCACAGGATAGCGGTGGTCACAAAAACAAGGCAGGAGTTGGAATTATTTCAAACACTCTGGGTCCTATGATACACAACAATGAAAATAGTCACTATACAACAATAATAGGTACTAAATTAGGCACACTTGATGCCACCTTAAATGTCCCAAACATATTACATTAATGGCTAAAATTTGGCACTAAAGTTGGCGTTAACAAACATCGACTAAAGTGCGACTAATGAATCAAAATCAAAACTTTTAAACTTTCCCGCGTGAGGGAAGAAATCAAAAGACAAAAAGGTAAAAAGGCTTCTTGAAGGAAGAAAGCAAGGGGCTACCAGCAACTGATGAATGAATGAGAGATTTTAATGACGTCCACGAGACCAAGCGGCCTAAGGGACCAAGAACCAAAAAGCTAAGGAATCTCCAAACTCTTTTCCATGTTGGACCTTCTTTTATGAATTTTGACCAAAAACCTAGTTGTCTTACTGATCTTCTCCTCCTCAAATAACTCATGCAGATTGTCAGCCTTTAAGTTGAATTTTTATGAGAAATTCAATTGAGTTTGTGACACCATAGGTAAGGTTACAATTTTTTTTTTCTTGATTGAATTCATGATTGTTTACTAGTTCATGGCCTAACCAGTCTAGACAACCTCTAAATTGTCCCATCATTATAAATTGTAAAACCTTTGAGAAACCAACAAAAAAATTTACCCTACCCATTTGAGCTTTGGCTCAAAATATTATAGCACGAAGTGAGGATTCCTCTGTATTCTTTCCCTAACCTAGGTATCATAGTGAACTACTTGGAAAATATGGGAATTGGGTCGGTCACTGCTGAGCAAATGTTGAAAATAAATGTAGAAACAACTTGGTTTTTCCCAACCATGCCATAGTCACCGATGCCATGACAAATTCATGCAAGATTACATTATGAAAGAGTTTTCATGTTTTCATGATAAGTTTATCAACACTAAGAAAATTGAGTGAACATATTTTCCCTAGGTTATCAACACTAAGCAAACCTAGCAATAAAACAAAACTTTCATACCACAAACTGGATGAAAACATTCATATCTGGCAGTGTGTACTTCATTTTCCTCCACAAACTAGACAAAAATAATTTTCCCTCGGTCACCTCAAAATGTCAAGCAATGGAGGGAAGTGAGCATTGACAGCAATCTCTGGCCACAATGAGGTAATTCATTGTCAATTTATAGATTTGTAAATGTTTCCATTATTTCTTTGAATTTTACTTTTTAGTTTTTTATTTTTAAATTTAAAAGAAGAAACATAATTTTAAAATATATATATATAGGGACATGAGACTGACAAGGATAAAGAGGAATTGGCTTCCATATTTGGGGTAGAGGCAGTGAACTTTCCAGATACATAGAAAAAAAAATTATTAATGCCTCTCAAACATTGCAAAAAAATCAATTGTGTCAAAGGGAATCAATTGATTCCCCAACCAGTCATGGATCAAGAAAAAGATCTAGGAGGAAATCAATGATAGTAAAATCTAAGAATGTGGAACAGGGAGTAGAGACTTCCACTCTTGGGACACAGAGTTCCACCAAGCCATGTTATCAATCTTGCATTGGTAGCTACAATATGAAGATAGAATATGAGGTGGTTTCAGGGGAAGTCTAAATGACGGATGTTGGGAAACATTTTGTGAATAGGTTGAAGGAAACATGCCTTCAATGGTTCAAAGACCATCTACATTTTCCATTCTCAAAGATACCCATGCACCTGAAAAAAGAAGTTATCCATGACATGGAGATTGATTTTAGCATAGGTTGGTCTATAAAGAAGATAAAGCTACGAATGTCTCAAAACTGCAAGAGATTTTGCTGCAACCAAACAAAGAAAATAAAAAGAATCCCTCCTAAGCTAAGGAAAAAAAAAGGCCAATTGATATAAGTGTGAAATTATGGAGAGAGCTTGTAAAAGAATATGAGAACTCTAATGCACGGAGGAAGTCCAGTGAGGAGAGTACGCAGGTATTTCAATTTGCTCATAAGATTATATCAAATTTACTAAACGATATTTAAATTTTATTTGTGCATAGTTAAATTGAGTTAGTATATGTTTTAGGACAAGGCCTCCAAGGCTAGGCTTGAGAAACTTCGTCCCATGCATCACAGTGGCCAAAAAGGTTTATAGGCCTTGATTTGTACATTTGTAAGTATATTTATTATGTTAAATGAATTTTTTTTTTAAATTTATTGGAAAAAGTAAATGATTTCATATTAATTAGTTTAACTAGTCCATGTGCCATGCTTTGACAAGAGGAGAAATATGGCCACCATCCAAAGCAATTTGAAAAGAATATTTTATAAAACAAAAAGTGGAATGATTTTGTAATTTGGATGGAGAACGAGGTATCAATAGTTGAGTTTCAATAACTTAGTTGGATATTGTTGTGTGAATATGTCAATTTGCATCTCTTGTGTTGATTTTTTTATTGATGAATAGGATGAGTAAATAGATCTCAAATCTTATGATTACAAGATGACCGTTTATGTGCATGAATAAATAGTAGAAGGATGTAGATGAACTCAATTCATCTAACTTTATGCCTCATGGCAGGAATTCCTCTTGAATCTCTAATATCAGGTGCCTGAGACTTACCTATAGCTTTTACCTTTCGCTGCCACCTTTCCTCTTCATTGTGAGACTCATCTCATTTTTCATTATATGCATTTCTGGCTTTGGCTTCTAATTCATCACATGTTTTACCTTCCTCCTCTTCATAATTTTCTTCTTCTTCTTCATCTTCCTCTGACTCCACAAGAGATTCATCTTCTAAACCTTCCTCATCTGATTTTGATTCCTCTTCTACATCAGAGGATTCATATCCTTGATCTGACTCTTTTGAATTATTAGAATCAGAATCACTAGCTTCCATATTCAAAATTTCCCAACCAACATCTTCAATAAATTTATCTGGATCATCAGTAATACTCTTCAAAAAAAAATTCCAGTTCAAGTTCATTCTACTTTCATAATACTGTATCCATGGAGTTTAACCATTCCTTGATGCCATCAAGTGAATATTGAGGAATGACGTACATGAGAAGTACATCCTACTTGAAGTCTTTGAAAACAATAGCCATATCAAATTCCTTTTTTCCTAACTCTTACTCTCTCAAGGTTAACAATCTCAATCTCACTAATAGCGATTACTAAGAAAGGTAATTCCACCAACTCTACCAAACAGTTTACCATAGGAACAATAAAAGTAGAGGCTTTGAAAGGAACTCCATGAAAACCAAGATCTCTAAATCGTATATCAAACTCTAGTTCAAAATATTTTAGATGAGGCTGCTCCCATATAAGATCTCTTACTCGCTTGAAAAATCCTTGAAACTCTCTATTGATTTTATTTTTCATGTCCCTCTCTTGTTGTCCTTCCTCAATTTCATCAGGATCATACATTGACCTTCTTTCCCCTCCTAAATTTTGGACCACATCCATTACCGCCACATAAAACTTTACATCCTTGGTCTTCTTGGTTCCCACACGCTGATATGGTTATGCAAATGAAAATGAAACAAAGTAATCATCTCCTTCTCCGCTGGCTAGAAGAATGCATGCTTAATGTTTTGATATATGATATCATATTTCTCTTCTGCTTTCATGGTTGAATACCGAAATCCAATATGGTGGGCCTCCATAGTTCCACTCATCTTTCTTCCTCTTCCACCAAATGTTGGCTTGATCCACACATATGCCAGCCTAACTGGATTTGTTTTTGAAATCTGAAGTTTCTCCTAAGTCACTAATGTAGCTCTCTCTACCTTTTCAAACTCTTTCATTGCTACAGATCGCCTCTAGAATTTAATCATCTGTACCACATGTTTGAAGTGAATTTAATCCTTGCATATAAACAAAATTTCCTTAACATAAATATTGCTAGGGAATTTCAATGTTGCCATTGTAGTTGGTATTAAAGCCGGTACCTGCAACATTAATGAAAATTATCCTTCTATAAGAATTCCCTCCATCTTGTTGGCTTGTAACACTCTTGATAGTGGCTACATGAAATCTGATTTTGATTTCTCTTCTACATCAGAGGGTTCATATCCTTGATCTGACTCTTCTGAATTATAATAATCAGAATCACTAGCTTCCATATTCAAAAAATCCCAAACACTATCTTCAAAATATTTATCTAGGTCATCAGTAATACTCTTCAAAATTGGTCGCTAGTTCAAGTTCATTCTACTTTCATAATACTTTATATCCATGGAGTTCAGCCATTCCTCGATGCCATCAATTGAAGATTGAGGAATGGCGTACATGCAAAGTACATCCCGCTTGAAGTCTTTGAAAATAATAGCCATATCAAATTCCTTTTTCCCAAGTCATACTCTCTCAAGGTTAACAATCCCAATCTCACTACTAGTGATTACTAAGAAAGGTAGTTCCACCAACTCTACCAAACAATTTACTGTAGGAACAATAAAAGAAGAGGATTTGAAAGGAACTCCATGAAAACCAAGCTCTCTAAAAGGTATATCAAACTCTAGTTCAAAATATTTTAGATGAGGCTGCTCCCATATAAGCTCTCTTACTCACTTGAAAAATCATTGAAACTCTCTATTGATTTTATTTTTCTTGTCCCTCTCTCGTTGTTCTTCCTCAATTTCATCAGGATCGTACATTGACCTTCTTTCCCCTCCTAAAGTTTGGACCACATCCATTACCTCCACATAAAACTTGACATCCTTAGTCTTATTGGTTCCCACACCCTGATATGGTTATCCAAATAAAAATGAAGCAAAGTAATCATCTTGTTCTCTACTAGCTAGAAGAATGCATGCTTAATTTTTTGATACATGATATTAGCTCTCTCTTCTGCACTTATGGTTGAATACCAAAATATAGTATGGTGGGCCTCCAAAGTTTCAATCGTCTTTCTTCCTCTTCCCCCAAATGTTGGCCTGATCCACACGTCTGCCAGCCTAATTGGCTTTGTTTTTGAAATCTAAATTTTCTCGTGAGTCACTAATGTAGCTCTCTTTTTTTCCATACTCTCTCATGCTACAAATCGTCTCTAGGATTTAATCATCTGTACAACATGGTTGATGTTCTTTGAATCCTTGCATCTAAACAAAATTTCCTTAACATTAATACTGCTAGGGAATTTCAATGTTGCTATTGTAGTTGGAATTAAAGCTGGTACCTACAACATTAATGAAAATTATCCTTATATAAGAATTCCTTGCATCTTGCTGGCTTGTAACATTCTTGATGGTGGCTACATTAAATCTGATTTTGATTCCTCTTCTACATCAGAGGGTTCATATCCTTGATCTGACTCTTCTGAATTATCAGAATCAGAATCACTACCTTCCATATTCCAAAATTCCCAAACACCATCTTCAAAATATTTATCTAGATCATCAATAATATTCTTCAAAATTGGCTGCCAGTTCAAGTTCATGTTGCTTTCATAATACTTTATATCCATGAAGTTCAGTGATTCCTTGATGCCATCAAGTGAAGATTAAGGAATGGCGTACATGTGGAGTACATCCTACTTCAAGTCTTTAAAAATAATAGCCATATCAAATGCCTTTTTCCCAAGTCATACTCTCTCAAGGTTAACAATCTCAATCTCACTAATAGTGATTACTAAGAAAGGTAATTCCACCAACTCTACCAAATAGTTTACCATAGGAACAATAAAAGTAGAGGCTTTGATAGGAAATCCATGAAAACCAAGCTCTCTAAAAGGTATATCAAACTCTAGTTCAAAATATTTTAGATGAGGTTGCTCCCATATAAGGTCTCTTACTCGCTTGACAAATCCTTGAAACTCTCTATTGATTTTATTTTTCCTATCCCTCTCTTGATCTCCTTCCTCAATTTCATTAGGATCATACATTGACATTCTTTCCCCTCCTAAAGTTTGGACCACATCTATTACCTCCACATAAAAATTTACATCCTTGGTCTTCTTGGTTCCCACACAATGATATGGTTATCCAAATGAAAATGAAGCAAAGTAAACATCTCCTTCTCCACTGGCTGGAAGAATGCATGCTTAATGTTTTGATACATGATATCAGCTCTCTCTTCTACTCTCATGGTTGAATACTGAAATCCAGTATGGTGGGCCTCTAGAGTTCCAGTCATCTTTCTTCCTCTTCCACCAAATGCTAGCCTGATCGACACATTTGCAAGCCTAATTGGATTTTTTTTTTAAATCTGAAGTTTCTCCTGAGTCACTAATGTAGCTCTCTCTGCCTTTTCATACTCTTTTATTGCTACAGATCGTCTCCAGGATTTAATCATTTGTACCACATGGTTGATGTGATTTGATTCCTTACATCTAAAGGAAAATTCCTTAACATAAATACTGCTAGGGAATTTCAATATTTCCATTGTAGTTGGCATTAAAGGTGGTACCTACAACATTGAAAATTATCCTTATATAAGAATTCCCTCCATCTTGTTGGCTTGTAACACTCTTGATGGTGGCTACATGAAATCTGATTCTAATTCCTCTTCTACATTAGAGGGTCCATATCCTTGATCTGAATCTTTTGAATTAGTAGAATCAGAATCACTAGCTTCCATATTCAAAAATTCCCAACCACCATCTGCAAAAAAATTATCTGGATCATCAGTAATACTCTCCAAAATTGACTGCCAGTTCAAGTTCATTCTTCTTTCATAATACTTTATATCCATGGAGTTCATCCATTCCTTGATTCCCTCAAGTGAAGATTGACGAATGGAGTCAGTGCGGAGTACATCCCACTTCAAGTCTTTGAAAATAATAGCCATATCAAATGCCTTTTTCCCAAGTCATACTCTCTCAAGGTTAACAATCTCAATCTCAAGTGTTAGCTAGGGAATTTGAAATTTTATTATGGTATGTGCACTTTGATATGATGTAATATGATTATGGTTTTGTCTCATATGTTGTAATATTAGATATATAACAAAAAAATAAATTATTGCATGAAATAAATAATAACTTTTCATTCTAAATATTTTTTTCTTGTCGAAGACAGATTGTCCAAAAGATCAAGATGATCCTCAACATGATATAGATCCACAAAATATTGGTTCGGCTACTAGTACAACTCACATGGAAAAGGATGATGTGGAAGACACCGAGGCCAATGACAGTGATGATGACGATGATGACGACGATGATGATGGCGATGATGATGATGATGATGATGATGATGATGATGATGATGATGATGATGATGATGATGATCGCAATGGTGATGACGATGATGATAAAAAAGTTAGTGGTAGTAACCAATGATATTCATGATCATATAGACTACATCATGGATCATTGTTGATATATCGTTATGATGACTCTTTTCATGGTTACTATCATATGTATCATTTTCATGACCTACAGTACTATATTATTGAGTTGTATCATATTGACATGTATCATTTTCAATTTTTCACTATATCATTAGGACATGTATCATCTTGACTTGTATCAGTTTGAGTTACATAATTTATCAATTTTATTTATATCATTTGTACATGTATCATTTTCACTTATGTCGATTGTTGGACATGTATCATTTTGACATGTTTTTGATGTACTAGCATATTTAACTTTCACTTGTTTTAGTTATATATGATGATGATATTATCAGTATTGACTTGTCAATTTATATATATTAAAAGCAGTCGATGATTTTTAGATGGATATTTATTACGTATGATGATTTTAATTTACTTTTCAAATTCAATTAAATTTTAGATATTTGACTCACTTGTTTTAATTATAGATGATGATCATGTTACAATAATAGTTCAGGCAGTGATGAAAGGTAAAATTAATGCTTCACACCTCCATAACGTAATTGAAAGTTTTGTAGTGAGCCACATTAAAAGAGGTGGTAATGTGGAAGCAAATGTCTTATCTAAATGGGCTTTAAATTTTGGTGAAACAGGGGAATTTAGGTTGGAGGATTTTAGAGGTGTTAAGTTAGCAGACAATGCCTTAAATGAACAAGATGGCGAAGCGAGTGAAGTAGTTTTGACATGACAAGCGAAGGCAAGGGTGGCAAGTGGTGGTGAAGTAGTACTTCATTAATAGAAAATGTGGGCAATCCAAGATGGTGTTAAATGTAAGCCCTAGATTAAGATGTGTTAATTTATTTAGAAAGGGTCGAGAAAAACTCTGCAACAAACTTTGGTGGTGGCGACACTGGTTGTCAAGAGAAATGGAAGCCAATTTCACCTTCTGGTCATGAAGATCTTTGGTCTCGTTTTATGGAGAGGCGTTCGAAAAATGACTGGTTGACCTTTTCCTTGTTGATGACGAGTGGCTAGTGCAATGTGTAAAAATGATTTGTGGCAGAGATTTCAGCTCTCTGAAACAAATATACCTAGCCAACATGGATGTTTACTCCATAATTGCAGTGTGGGGCTTGGATTTAGCTGAACAAGTGGAAATGGTGAGGATGGTGATGCAAAAAATTGTGCATGAAGATGTTTTGGTAGGCATGGAGTCCATTCTTGAATGGGCGGTTCTAGGTGTAGGTTTAGATTATTCTGAAGGACTAGTAGATGATGAAATTGAGGATCTCTATGGGAGACTAGGGCTCAAACCCTTTTACTCATTGGCCCGAAAGAAAATACAAAGCTTGTTGTCGTGAGGAAGCGCATTTGGGATGGAAAGCGCTCAAACTCTTCATCAAACATGAATTGGAAGCAAAAAGGAAGCGCTAGAAGAAGTCGGGGAAGTGACAGAAGTCAAAGAAGCCTCTAAAGGAAATAACCAAGTGTCTGTGTGGAGCTCGTTAAGACTAGTTGTGTTTGTCTATGTTTGTTTTTTTGTATTAAAGCATGTAACTCTGAACACTGTTAATGGTGGTTATTTTTTGTTTATGAGGTTTATTTAATGTTTTACTCTGCATGTTAAGGTGCTTCTGGTTTTTGTCATTTGTTGTGGAATTTTGGTGGGTAATGACATAGAACAATAGATGTACTTTTTTATCTTTACAAGCAATACAAAAATTTTGTGCTACCGACCCAAAAAAAATAATTATCTTGTTATTTAATAATATGAGTTAAATAATTAAATTACTTAGTCTATATTCATATATGAGCTATTTAAGAGGCACAATATATTTAACTAATTAAATTGAAATAAAATATATTAAATTAATAAAAGGAAGCAAAATAAGAAGCATTTTTAGAAGAAAAATAAGAAGCATTTTTAGAAGAAAAAAAGGAAGCAAAACAAGAAGCATTTTTAGAAACAAAAAAGAAAGCAAAACAAGAAGTATTTTTAGAAGAAAAACAAGAAGCAATTTTAGAAGAAAAAAGGAAGCAAAACAAGAAGCATTTTTAGAAGCAAAAAAGGAAGCAAAATAAGAAGCAATTTTAGAAGCAAAAAATGAAGCAAAACAAAAAGCATTTTTAGAAGCAAAAAAGGAAGCAAAACAAGAAGAAATTTTAGAAGCAAAAAAGGAAGCAAAGCAAGAAGCATTTTTAGAAGCAAAAAAGGAAGCAACAATGGAAGCCAAACTAGAAGTAATCTTGGAAGAAAAATCGAAAGAAAAACTAGAAGCAATACCAGAAGCAAAACTAGAAGCAAAACCAGAATTGAGCGCTAATTTAGGCGCCATTTCTGATGCTATTTCCCGGTGCTATTTTAGGCATTAACATAAGTATTATTTTCGGCGCTATTTTAGGTGCTAACGAGGCATTGTGTTTTTTGGTGCTAATTACGACACAAACTTCGGCATAACATTCGATGCCACCTTTGTCGTAAAATTTGATGCCAAGATGACCATGCCTGTTTGCGCCAAGTTTGGCGCCAACCAGCTCACTCAATTCATGGGTTGAAATACACTGAAATCCAGTGCTATTTTAGGCACTCTTTGCCTGTTCTGTTGTAGTGCATAGACACCCCTTGGCCTATCCTTGTGCAAGTGCATCATCAAACTTTTTCAAAATTGTCTATATCTATCTGCTTAGTTTATTGTTGCTTGCAGATCTCTATTTTGGAATCAATAATTTCATAATTTTAGGCATATTGCATATAGTTCATAAAGGTGAAAGAAAGTGCATTATTTGTGTTTCAAAATTGCATCAAAACCATCATTTCTAGGCATTTTCATTTTAGAATTAGTCAATTATTGTATGCTAGATCTAAAATTTGAATTCATAACTTGTTCAAACATCTTCAACATTCTTACATATAGTATGCATCAAATTGGCATAAATTAAGAACATTCTAGTAAATTTCTTCTTGTTACAACTATTTGCAAGTAGAATCAGAATCCCTAAGCAGTGTAATACACAGTCAGATTTTGAGTTTACAAAACCCTTGACTAGGACTCAAAGGCCCATGGGTGACTCTATCTTGTTATCTAGGTATAGGTCAACTTTTTGTGACAAAAAACTCTTAAGGGCCTTTTTCTGGAGTTGTTGTTTGATTCTTCTTCACCTACAGATTAATAGTCTAAACCTCATTACAAAATTTCACTATGGAGATGTATTTTGGTAATATTTGGATGTCCTTGAAATATTTTGTGGATGTGTCTAGTTTTGTTTTTGGCGAGGATCCTAATTTTGATAATGAAAATCATGATACTTCATCTCCTATTATAAGTCTTTTTGATGTCCTAGGTCAAGATGAAGAGAGAATGCATGAATTCATAGAAAATTTATTACGTAACCTTGGGAATAATGTAGCATTTTACCCTTCAATGCAATTCCCTACCACCCCATACCAACAACATCCTACCATACCACCACTTAAAATTTTCACTCTTTTACACCCTAAATGTGAGTCACAAAGCATATCTCAACCAATGCACATGAGAGAACATATCAATAAAAATCACAAGGAAAGCATATCAACCAACCATCCATCATATGAGCATAAAGTTACAAACACACCCATTGACTTGGATCAGACCTATGGGAAAGGCTTTAGGATTTTGAGGGAACAAGGATGTGATATTAAGAATGACCATGAAGTCCATTTTCTCTTGGATAAAATACAATTAGAAGATACCAAAGGACTAGGTTACCAAGATCCTCCACTTTCACAACAAACATCTAAGCCACCAACAAAGAAATACAAACTTAAGAAGTTACCCTTTCTACATCTTATAACAAAGACTAAAAAGACCTTAGACACACTTCTTAACCTAGGAATTATTGCATTACCACCCATCTGTGAATGAGAAGATAAGAAAGGTAAAAGTTCAAACATATCTTATTATGCATATCATAGAGCACTTGAACATCTTATAGATGAATTTCATGCTTTTAAAAATAAGCTAAAGAATTTGATCCTTGCAGGGATCAACTTGAAGATGCAATACATTAACATTCATTTGTTGTGCTCCTTTCCATGTGGTAGTTGTAGTATCATAACATATTCATTACCATTCATGTAGGTATAAACTAGGTTTTATGTAATCATCTTTTATCTTGCAAGGAGCATCATATCAGGATCACCTTTGTCACTATACTTGGGGAGCAAGGGGTTGGTTAGCCATTTCGTAGGAGTATTCATTCTATCAAGGGATCCCTTTGTATCTCCTTAAAAAAATAGTGTAGCAAGTACACTAACATTTTAAAGGGGGGCATATAGGTCCTGTTGATGGTCAATGTAACACAACAATGTTAAAATAGAATATTTCTACCCTATTTCTCCTGAAAAAGATAAATAACCTAAAGCTACCTATCTTCCAAGGTCTTTGTAGTTGGTTCTCAACTATGTTGATGTTGTTTAGTGCCTATGCAACTATAATGCTCAAGGAGCGTGCTGGTAAAGGGATACAAACTGCATAGTACAAATTAATCTAACATTTGTGGGGTGTAAATAAACATCAAAAGATATAATAGAGCCCAGGAAAAAAAACATAAACACAGATTTCCTTTAATTTAGACATACAAACTTCATAATGAACACTTATTTCAAACAACTAAAACCATAAAATGATACAATCCATAGAATACTCTATACCATTGCATTCATTCATAGTGCAAATTCCAGACATACAACTGTTCATCATCACTAAACACAAAGAGATCTCATTCATAGATAACTCAATGAAAATAGTCTTGGATTCAAAATCTTCTATTGATTTTCATCAAATAAGAGACATTTATGCACAACAAAACTCATTGACATACGAATGATTATTGTTCATCAACATTACCATTAAAACTCATTCTGAAAAATAACATAAACTGTATTGAAATTTATAAAAATATCTAAGTATCTTTGCATTAAACTATAAAAGCTTCTAAGAACTATAAAATTATCCTAGATCTCTCTTTAGGAAGCTAATCTTTTCTTCAACTAGCTGACCTTTACAATATGGAGAGAAATTCTACATATCAACAGTTTAGCACTAATTCCTCTCGTCAAAAATGAAGATCCATGAATCAAGCAACAACTAGAGCTACATGAGGTAACTACCTATTATGATCTTTAGTTAACAACTGATGACTCCTTATCAAAAATCTGCAGGAAAAGGGAGGAGGTCAAATTTTTGGGGATCCTCAATTGAGCTTGTGCTATGATCCTGAAAAAGTAGGAGACAGCTTCCCAATTGGTCATGCCACTTGATGCTTCATCCAAAAAAAATATTCTATAGCCACGTCATTCCCATGTCTTATGTTCAAGTAGGTATTCATCATAACCATCAAATACTTGTTTAAGTATATCCACATCCAGCCCATCTACCCAACTATCTTCAACTTTTATTCTTTTCAATTCATTGAAGGTGAATTTCTGCATATCATCCAACTTAGGAAGCTCCCTCTGAGTAATCTTCACTACCTCTTTTATATGCATGAACCTTTCAATTAAAAAATCATCACCATCATCTCCCTTTTTTATTGTCTCTTAGAATCTATTATCCCATTTGTTCCTTAGTTCATCAAGAGGGAAACCATCCTTTACAGGGACATATTAATTCACAATCATGGCTATAATTTCCTCCGGTTCCACAATTTGATATGCCAAATCCTTCCCAGCTATTGCACCTCATTCCTATGTGCAAAAATGAGTGAAGATCGAAATTTGATAATGTTAATAGTTTTATCAATAAAATCCTCATTACCTTCTTCAAGGATGGATTGTTCTAGAAGCATTTGTTGAGGTAGATTATCGATTTCTTTCAATCTCTTGACATGTTCTTTGTATTCTTCCTCTTGTTTCTAGAGGGTCTCAACATATGCAATCATGTCATTAACTAATTCCCATGCAACTTCATGAGCCTTATGAATTTCAACAAGTAGTTCCTCCACCTCTTAGTTCAACCAATCAATCCATCTATCCAACATCCCTAATTTGCTTCTCATTTGAACAAGGTCATCAACTTTTTTCTTACTTAACAAAATTAGTGTTGCAGGAGCAACAAATTGCAAAGAAATAGGAGAAGATAAGTATTTCAAGAACTTATGCAATTGATCCAATTGAGCTTTGAGCTCATTCTTCCTTTGCTTATATTTTATCATCCTTGACTTAGTGGAAGATATTTTATCATCCTTCACTTAGTGGAAGATGCTACATTATCAATCACGTCCATTTGTTGGTTCCTTGTAGGCCTCCCCAAGTTCATAGTACCTAGTTGATAATCACTCAACTGCATTTATTGTTTTTCCTTGTCCACCACGGGAATGGCACATTCATCTATAATTTCTCCAACATCTGTCAATTTGGTGGAATGGACTCGATCCTTTTTCTTGGGCCTCTCCTCAATTTATTTCATCATATCATCCCAGTTTAGGGGATGGGGTTGGACTATCTCTTTCCTCTCCAAGTTGAGCTTTAACCATGTTGGGGCAGTAGGAGTAACCACTTGTTGTGAAGAAGAAGTGGTAGAAGAGATGGTTTTCCAAAGTGCTACCTTAGGTTGAGAATCAACCTCTTGTTGTTGCTCCTTTTCTGTCATCTCTTTAGCTAGCTTATCAGCTTCAACTTTCTCTCTTTCTTCTTCCAATCTCCTCTCTTCCAACATTCCATTCCTTTGTTTTTCCAATTCCTTAACCCTCTCCCACATTTTGTCCACTTCCCATTAATGTTTGGCCTGTTCCTCTACCTCCTTCAGTAATATCTCTTCTTCATCTTTCTTTCTCTAAGCCTCTTCTACAGCCTTGGCTTTGGCCTCAAGTCCTTCCTTTTCTCTCCTCTATTGGGTCTTTTCCTCTTCAAGGTCATGAATCTTATGTAGGAGGGACAACTTCTCCCTCTCTGCATCAACTTTCCATTCATTTTCCTTTTGTTGCTGCAAGAGGTCCTCCTTCTCCTTATGTTGCCTTGCTAGCTCTTCAATTTCTGCTCTAGCATCAACCTCTTGTTGTTTTGCAAGTGCATCAACTTGTTCCTTGGCATCATCCTCCTTCTTTGCTTCCTCAAAGAGTTTCCATTGGTTCTCTGGAGTTAGGACATGCTTGGTCCCACATCTTCAATATCCTCAACAGATGTAGTCATAAGAGGCTCATTATTTGACTATGTGGCCTCTGAATCAATGTCCATATCATGAATCTTAGCCTCATTTTGCTTATCTTTTTCAACTTTCTCATGGAGGCTTCCTGTAGGTACTTCTCTAGTAGATTCTTCTGGGAGAGAAGGTTGAGATGAGGCTCCTTCTCCAGTTGTTGTAGTCTCCACACCTTGGGACTCATGGGTTTCTTGAGTAGGTACTCCTAGATCAGCATCTCCTCTAGAGCTAGGAGGATAATACTCCAATTGTTCCTTAGGGGTTGTCCTCTGCTTGGTTCTCCTATAACCTTGGGTACCTCCTGCTTTTCTCTTCTTTCAGGATTGAGTTTTTGGCTCCTTTATCCTCATGACCACCCATTGGATGCTTCTATCCATTGCTATCGTGGAAATTTGTTTAATGTCAATAAACTCCTCCTCATCCCAATTTATTGGGTCCAAGTTCTTGGTACCTATATTCTCTACTTCATACATGGGGTCCAAAACTACACCATCATTTGATAGTGTATCGG
The DNA here is from genome assembly GCA_007258455.2 of Sequoia sempervirens. Classification (NCBI taxonomy): domain Eukaryota; kingdom Viridiplantae; phylum Streptophyta; class Pinopsida; order Cupressales; family Cupressaceae; genus Sequoia; species Sequoia sempervirens. Next base: position 84,956 of record VDFB02196654.1, on the reverse strand, counting down.
GAATTTCTTCCTTTACCTGATATTCAATCATTTGTGAGATGGTAAGCCTTTCATAGTTCATTTTCCTTACATCATAGTCATCCTACAAATCTCCAAAAATCCTCTAACAAGTTATAGTGTTTATAAAAAATGGTGGGATCTAAGCCATTTATCTTATGCTTTGGGTCAAATTTTTTCTAGTTGTATACAATCCAAACTTTAGGTAACTTAATTCTTCACACACTGGCTTTGCAGCCAAATTGTGACCACAACAATATTCTCCCAACTTCATGGGAAATTTGTCTCATCCTGGCTTGTGTTTGTTGGAAAAATTTGTATTGAATCCCATAGCCTGATATATAAACTCCATAAGAACAATCCTATCATTGCAATATCTTGGTAGTTGATGAGGATGTCCATTAAAACTTTCCAACCTAAAGTAAGAGAACTTGGGGTACTAGATATACCAATGTCCTCATTTAGTAATGAAAGCCATAGCATCCCTAATCATCCTATATCCAACATCTCATGTCAACCAATTAATAATTACATAGATGAATGCATCATTAACCCTTCTATAATGTAGCTCTGATGTTTGTAGGGTCAACTGATCATAGTGATCCTATGCCTTCTTTTTCCCAGGAACTCCTACTAATATGCCTACTGCATTCAATCTAGGGAATATGCCCATCCTTGCAGTTGAATATATAACATAAGAGGTCATGAAGAAGTTCATTGTTTGCCCCACCTTGAGCATTTTATTTTGCAAGTTATCTGACATAATCATGCCCTAATCAAATTTTTTCCAACCATCTGAAATGGTTTCAATGAATGGAAACATTTATTCCTTAAAGTATGTAGAGTCTTTCTTTCCAAACACCCTGGAAAGCATCATAATTAAGTCATCAATTTCCTTCTTGAAGTCCCCCCTCTTGGGTTGTTTAGGAACCTTGGTTAAGGACTTCTCCATCTTCAACCATTTTTTGTTCATGTGGGACATATTAGCTTCCTTGTCCCTATTGAATAATTGCAATGCCTCTGCTTTAGTCAATTTCTTGGGGTTCTTGGGGGTAGGTGCATTGAACAAGAACATCATCATTTGCAAAGATAGATCAATGATCACATTCTCCTGGAGGTCCATACACTATCTTGATGAAGTATTTTAAGCCCTTGATGCTATGATTATAAGCTCTAGGCACTAAACTGGTAGAGGGAAGAGTGTAACATGTGCCAGTCTAGATTAGGCTATTCTTTCAGCCCTCCCAATCACTTCCTCTGAGAAAGTGTCTACAATCAGCTCCTCATAGTTTAATGGCCCTAGCTTAGTGTCAGTGATGTCTTCCCATTTTGAATCTAACTTTCTATCTATAAGTACGACATCTTGGTGTTTATATCTCAAATTTTAAAGCAATTTCTCTACCTTTACCTTCTTTGGCTTCACTCCCTTTGAGATTTCTACAACTTGCCCTTCCTTTTGTGAGACTTCCTTAGATGCTCTTGAAATTGATTACTCCTACAATACAACCCTAGATTAGATCAACGGAAGGTATGGAAATCATCATCATAAGTGTTACCTTTCATACTTCTCTATTCTTCCCTAGGTAGCCCTCCATACTTAGTGAAATTTTAAACCTATCGGGACTGACACTAGGAGAAGATCAGGAACCATAGAGTTGAAATAAGTAACACAATTGGAACTAGAATAGGAACTAAATCAAAAACTGGAACTTTCAAAAGTTCTGATATTTGTATCATTTAGTTATTTGGTCCCGCTAAGGCTAGCAAGATCGGGATCGGAATTAGAACCATCAGGGGCAGAATCATTTCTGAAACCAAACTCTTAGGAAAAATTTCATTGGACAAGTTCATTTCCAGCACCAGTTCCACTATGGATTACCAAGGCTAAGTGGATTCTCTGCGCACACCCACATCAATTTGGACCTAGGTTAAAAGAAGGCACAAGAAGGAAAAATTCAAGCTCGACTCCACCTGAACAATCGGGACCGAGATCGAGCGACCTAGGGCCTTCATGTAGAAAGGGTGCGACACACAAACCCTAACTCGTACAGCCCATCGACCTAAATAAAACTAGGGAATCAAAACCCTACAGTTAAATCCATAAGACTAACACATGCATAAACCAAGAAGGGTCAAGAGAAAGATTAAAAATAATTTCAAGCACCAGAACCCTTCAAAATGAGGCCCTAACCGAAACTAGGGCATGGTGGAATGAAAAAGCCACTGTGAATAGAGAAAATGACCAAAGAAAAATGAAAACAAATGAGGAAATCAAAAGACAAATGGAAAATGGGAGAAAAACCAAAACAAAAAAAAATAGAACCAAACAAAAATGGAAGCACACGAAGATCTATGGGAAAATTCCTGTGAACGTGTGAAGAAAAAATGAAGCAACAAACTAGGAAAAAAAAAATGAGAATGAAAGAAACCCACCTACATTGAAACATAACTAGAAAAGGGTTGAAGACCGACAAGAATCAGCTCACAAACACTCGTCCACAACCAAATCGTGCTCCTCTTCAAGTCATTTTGACTATGGCCCATTAAGAGGCTTTGGATAATTGTAATGTGCCAAATAACCTTGATTAAGGTTTAAAAAAACCATTTCACATGTGTGAGGAGGATGCAATTAATGCAGTTGGTCAAGCGCAGAATTAGAGTGAAGGTGAGTACACAACCATCATGTACACTAGAGGTAATGCGGGAGTGGAAGCAGAGTTGCAATAGAACTAGGAACCTTGTCAAAGTTCCACTTCCCATTCCAGATTTGGCTTCAGTCCCACGGTAGGGAAAAGACAACAAAGAAACAGGGGCAGAATCAAAACCAAACCCAAACTTGGAACTTTGCAAAGTTCTAGGTTCGAGTCTGACTCTGGTTTTAATCCTAACAAAGGGAAAGAATGGTGACACAAGAAAACAAAAGAACAAAGGGAAACGGGACCAAGATGAAGCCCATCCCAAAACAACACACCAATCGAGAACAAAACACAATGCAAACCAAATGGGAGCGGGATCAGAATGAAACCTAGACTTGGAACTTTTGCAAAGTTCCAGGTTCAGTTTCCATTCTAGTTTTGCTTCTGCCAAAAGGAAAAGAAACACAAAGAGGAAGAAAAAAAAAGAAAACCCAAGGGAGAAAAAAATGCAAGAGTCCAAGACAAACAAAACAACAAAGAATACGACAAGGAAAGAAATAGAACTAGAACCAGAATGAAAATTGGACCAGGAACCTTGCAAAAGTTCTAAGTCTAGTTTTGACACGCATTATGAACCTAGAGAAACAAAAAAAATGAAGACTTAGGAGGAAAAGAACAATTCCTAAGACCCAAAAAAGAACACCAAGGAAAAACAAACACAAGGGGGACCCATTTTGACCAAAAATAAAATGGGGTGGTTATGCAAGGCATAACAGGTCCCCTGCTTAGTGTTTGCATAGGAAATGGTCCCTTCTTAGTGATGATAACATACATCTCCTAGGAAGTGTAACCTTCTAAACCAAAGTGTGGCCTTCCTAATTCATGCAAAATGTATCCTTTGTGGGGATATTGGGCTTGATGTCTCATAAGAGTGTGACCCTTCTTGGTATATGGTGTTCCTATTTGTGTTGATACCATGGTTGGTATGCCCTAAGGTTTGATTTCTTACTCCTCAACCAGTTCTCTCTTGGTGGTGATGTCATGCATGATGTTCCCTAAGGTGTGACCTTCATGTATTAGGTAAATCCCCTTTGATTATTACCTTTTGTGGTGATGTTAACAACATACCTTGAGGATTTAAATCTTGTCATATTTGTCCCCTATGACATCAAACCTTGTCATATTCCCCTGTGACATTAAACCTTGTCATATTTATCCCCTGTGATGTTAAACCTTCTCATATTTGTCCCCCGTGATGTTAAACCTTTTCATATTTTTCCCCCGTGACATTAAAACTTGTTGTATTCATCCCTCGTGACATTAAGCCTTGTCATATTTATCCCACATGACGTTAAACCTTGGAATTTTTGGCTTCACTTTTTTCATGGGTATTGAACTTAGTGGTGCATTGACATAGCACTTTGGGGAACCTTTTTAAGGTTATTAGGGAGTATAACTCTTGGCATGGTTTTTATGGGCACACCTTGTAGACCTAGTGTGTGTTTCCCATTTTATCCTGTCTTGGGGCTCCCTAATGAATATTAGACTTCACTAGCCCATGTGTCTTCCAATTTATGATTCACCTAGAAAATATCAAACTTTTCTATGGTGTGAGTCATGAACAACCTTTTAACATGGCCACCTAGTATAATACAAATTTCTTATTGGTTGAGTCATGTATTCCATGAGTGATTTGTATGACTTCAGTCCTCATGGGAGCTAACATTTATTCAAAGGATGATGTTTGGTATTTGAGACAATTTAAGATTGAGGTCTCTTTTCCTTACTAACTTGAATCTTTAGCACTAACCTTTTGTTTGGTTTTCATGTATCTACTTCATGTTTTATGATGTGTATGTTTGTGTATCCCTTCTTGCAGTATTTCATACATGTGTGTGTTCCTTTGTGCCTATGTTGGTTTTCCATGGGATCTTAGATGTTGGGACTTGGCCATCTCCCTTGATCCTTATTCATCCTATCTCTTCAACATTCTAACATTCAAACCCATCTTGACATATACTTCTCTACTTTAGTGTGATTCTAAGAATAAGTTCATACTCTCACTAAAGTGGGGGCTAAATATAGTGTCAAAAATTGTCACCCTTAATAATTTCACATTATGTTTTGTCCCCCTTTATTAGACCTAATCAAGCTCCTAATTTCCTAAATTATGCATTCCAAAGCCTATTTTTACCACTTTTCATAGGATTGCAAGAATTGAATAAATGAAAATAATTAATGTTTTGATCGTGACACTAAATGTCCTATAAAATAGGGCTAGGACCCATACACCCATGGGTGTATGGGTCCACCTATCTTATTGGGGACCAATTTTTAATATGTTGTTGGTGGTAAATATTTTAACATTCAAAATTCAAATTCCAAGTGTCGACTTTTGGAATCTAATTTTTGAGAACTTAGAATAATTGCATATAAATTCCTAGTTATTTTATCAATTGAAATAGAACAAGCTAGAGGTGAACATTAAGAGCATTCAAGATCAAGTCAAGTGTATAATTTGAGATAATTATTGTAGCAATTCAAGATCCAACATCATGTCAAATTTTGAGTGTCTTCATTTTTTGTGAAGGCTAACCCTTGTTGTAGGTGTCCAAAGCATTCAAGCATTCCAACAAGAAAGATCTAAATACTTGAGGTAATGTGTATGACTTTAGTCCTCCAAGGTAGCCATTGAAGGGTGGCGAGTTGTAGCACATTTTTATTTCATCATTCCTTCCTTTCCATTATCATTTATCATTGAAATTTTTTCATTGTGGAAGTGGAAGCACTTACATAGATTTTGACTGAGGCAAGCATCTAAATGGCCCAAAATCTCTTGTCTTTGTGAATGTGTAGGTTATATGTTTGAGGAGAATCAAGGAAAGCTTAAATGAAATTCATTCATTGTTGTATTTTTTGTCATCAAAGTTCTCAAGCCATGAAAGCTCACCTATAGAATTTACTGAGGATATTTTGACAACTCTACAACTAGGAATTTAAAGATCAGATCCAACATAATAGAACCCCCAAATTAGTTTTAGGTGTTGGAAAAATATTGTCATTGATGTCAAAAGATTAAAATGAGTAGTGTAGAGATTGTTGGTGAAATTTTGTCATTGATGTCAAAGGTGTGAGAATGATTAATGTCAATCATGCAAATGCAAACGAAACTATAGTCATGGAAGATCTAATTATAATGTTTTATTTCTTCATTGAATGACTATGAAAATTTGTGGTTTATCTTTAGTGACAACTTGTGTCATTAACTTCGTGTTGGTGGCTAGACCCATCGCCTAGGTTCATAGAGTCCTGGAAGGGACCTATCACTTGAGTTCTTTGCATCTTCATTATGATATTAAAAAAATATTTATTTCAGTGATGAGATACAAGCATCAGTAGCTAGTGGAAGATGGCATAAACATATAGAGGTGGCAGTGTCCTATTGCATCACTCAAATGTCTCACATTGCAGCAATAGATTATGAAGATCAAAGTATTTTAGCAATACATGATGCCTATGTAATCTATGGGACCAAGTGCTAGTGGAATAGTGACATCAGGAGAAGTGCATGGTGGCTTCCCTTCCAGCTTGTTGAGAAGTTAGTGGATCCCGATCAAGATCCATGAGGAAGCAGGGATTGGTGGAGAGCATCCATGTTGGTTGGCATATGATAGTGTGACCCAATGGCATCAAAGTTTATTGTGCATTGTAGAAACCTCCTTGCAACCAAATTTTGTTTTACTGATATGTGATGGAGAATGGACATCATCAAAATGGTAAAGAAAGGCTTAACAATGTGGTGATATAGTAGTGATCGCTACATCGCTAATGTGAAAATGCATTCCTTGACCTTATAGTGATATAGCGATAACATGAAAACTAGCCAAGAAAATGATAAAGTGTTGATCGATGATGTGGATAAGGAAAGCGAATAGAATGTTAACACATGGAAATTAGTTATTTGGTGATTTTTCATCCTTGTTGCAAAATAAATATTCAATCAATTGTTGTAAATGGCAATGGTGATTCAAGGCATAACCCTAGTCGGTGAGCAAGAATAAAACGACACAACTAGGGCATGAATTAATGGTGCGAGAAGACACAAGTAATGACATGAGTTCTTATGCAAATGGAAACACAACTATGAATGAGCTCGATCCAATGGAAAATTAGTGGCATAGATTCTCATAATGAACAAGGGATGAGATTAATTCGAGAAAGGACATAATCAAATATAATCTAGTGCATAGATTATTAGGTAGATATCCAATAAGTATTTTTTTATCTATTGGATGATGATGTTGATTCTAAGGAAAAGAGGAATACACAATTTGAAATTAAATACATTACATAGGAAAATAGTGAAATGGAATACAAACCCTAAAAATAACCCACCAAAATTGAAATGATTCATTGGAACCCAATTAGGGTTATAGTATGTTTGGTGTTGCTTCTCAGTGAAGATAGAAAGTGATATATAATTGTAGTTTGGAGAGATAAAAGATTGTTCTGTGTGTGTGAAAGATAATAATAGTTAGTAAGTGAAGAGTGTTACTATATTAGTGTGACAAAATTTGAGTGTATGCTTGAAGTTATTTATATTTGAGTGTGAGAGTGAAAAAAGAGAAAAGAGTAATGTACTAAATTGATGCATTATAGGTTTTGAAGAACTAGAACTAGTTTTATGCATACTTGAATTTGTAAATCTTATGAGGTTGTAGCCTCATTGTAATGAGTTGTAGCTCAGTTTAGGTTTTTATAATCTCCTTGGAGTTGTAGCTCCTAAAATAGGGTGTTGTAGCATCCTTGAAGTTGTAGCTTCTAAATTGGGAGTTGGAGCTTCCTTAGGTTGAAGCGCTTAAAATTGTAACTAAACTTCATTGCTTGTGAGGATGGATTAGGACAGTAGATCCTAGTAGCATTTCTCACCGTGGTTTTTCCCATCTTTGGTTTTCCACATGTATATCTAATGTTATGAGTTGTTGTTTCATGTGCATGTGATTGTTATATTAGTTTATAATATGCACATCCAAGATGCAAGGTTGAGCTTGCAAATAGGTTTTCAAGTCTAAAATTTTTAACATCTGTTGATTCACCCCCTCTCAGTAGATCATTGTGTTCTAACAATTGGTATCAGAGTACTAGGTTCCTATGAAGTTCTAATCAGCTTGGGTAGATTAATAAATGAAAATGACAAGTCAAGAAGAAAAGTTCAAGCCACCAGGTATGGAATAAATTATACTAAGTAAGCTCTTTGAAATGATACTTAGGTTCTTTGGACATGTGTTTGGATGTCAAAGAACAAAATATACTCCCTGTACTTCCTCCTACTGTGTTGCATGAAGGAAATGAGAATAAATGGGGTTCTTGGTTCGCCATTAAAACACTTGTCTAATTTGTGCATAGCATAATATGTTGTGAAACATCTTAGATGTCTGGAAAAATTGAATTAGATCTATGAAGAAGACACCAAGGTGAATTTAGAAAAGATACAAGTGTTGAGAGCTAAATTTGAAAGCTTGCAAATGACTAAAGAAGAAAAAATTGCAGACTACCTTTTGAGGGTTGATGATATAGTGAACATAGTTAGAGGATATGGTGTGGAAGTGAAAGAATATGTTGTGTTGAAAGTTCTAAGGTCTATGACAACTAAATATGATTCCAATATTTTCGCTATTGAAGAAGGACGAGAAGTTGATAAACTCACTCTAGATGAATTACATGGCATATTTATTTCTTATGAGATGAGGATGCTAGGTGTTGAATCTTCTAGGAGAGAAGTTGCATTTAAGGTAGTAGAGAAAGAAAAGGATAAATCATAAAAGAAAGACAAAGTTGCAACCACTGCTTCAGACAATGAAGAAATTGATGAGGAAGAAGCAAATTTCATAAGAAGATTGAGGAAACCAGAAAATATAAAGGTAAGTTTCCCTTCAAATGCTTTAATTGTGGTAGAATAGGTCACTTTTCTTCTAAATGTTTATATGATAAAGAGGATAACTCCAAGAAAGAAGGAGGTAGCAAAATGAAGAAAAAAATTTATCCTAAAAGGAAGAATTTTGGAAAGAATAAGAAGAGCCTATGCATTCAAGAAGAAAGTGATGCATATGATGCTAGTGATAGTTTAGATGATCATCAAGATCATGCTCTAGTTATGATAGAAGTTGAAAAATAATTTCTCTTAATGGCTAAAGACAATTGGGATCAAAAGGATGCACAAGCTAAGAATTCACATGAAGAAGAAGAGGAAGTAGTTGTTGACCTTGAAGGAGAATTAATTAGTGCTCTTGAAAATATTGATGAGTTAAGAGATAAATATGATGATCTTAAGAGGGAAAACAAGAAATTGAAAAAGAATGCTCAAAAGGAGACTAACAAACTAACTCAAGAACTTGAGGAACCCAATCAGTTGGTGGTAAATCAAAACCTCCAAGTTAAGAAGCTAAGAGAGGTGAAGAAGAAATGAAGTCCAAACTAGAATCTGAAGTGGAGAGATCCGTGAAGTTAGAAGCTGAAGTAGTTTCTCTAAGAAAAGAATTGGAGAAATCCAAGAAGCAGATTAATAAGGGTTTGAAATTTAAAGGTGGTACTGATATTCTTGATGAATTGTTAAGTACACAAAAGCTAGCTAATAAGGAAAAATCAGGCTTAGGACTTGAAAAAGGAAAGAGTTCATTTGTTGATGCCTCTGCAAAACTCTATGAAAGATTTGGAGTAGAAGAAAAATCATTCCTTAGTGGTGAAAAATATAACAAAGGGGAAGCCTCTAAAGATGAAAAGAAGTCAGTTGTGGTTGAGAAATATGATAAAGAGAAGGAAGCGGTTGAAGACAAGAAAGCTAACAAGATAGACCCTGATCAACAAAAGAAGAAGCAGAATACTAAGAGAAAAGACAATGATGGATTCACAAGAGTACAATATCCAAGGAGACCTAGACAAATAAGATCTCCCCATCCAGCTGAAGGAAACATCATGACCAGGTACTCATCATACTTTAATGGGTATTGCTATACTTGTAACAATTTTGGTCACAAGGCTAGAGATTGTAAAATCATTCCAAGGAGGAATACAAATTTTATAAGTAGAAATTCATTTCATCCTCTAGTTGATATGAATGTAGTTTGTTTCAAATGCAAAAATTTTGGTCATGTTGCTAGAAATTGTAGAGAAAAGTTTGTAAGGTCAAGTTTTTTGTCTGAGAAGAATAAAAATACATCTTCCAAAGTTGAAAAGGAAATTGAAGTTTCTGAGAAAAAGGAAGAAAATTTTGAAAAGAAACATAAGAAGATGTGGAAGGAGAAAGAACAAACTTCTACTCAATCTATGATTTCCCAAAAAAAACTACATGCAAAAGAACAAGATTTTTTTTTATTGATAGTGGTTTCTCCAAACATATGACTAGAGATAAAAGCAAATTCATTAAATTAAAATTGAGAAAAGGAGGTTCAGTAAGATTAGGTGATAATACTGCTTTGAAGATCCATAGTAAAGGAAATTTGAGCATAGATGGGAAGAATAAGACTAAAGACATGCTTTATGTTGAAGGTTTGAAACATAATCTTCTTAGTGTCAACCAGATGTGTGACAATGGATACAAAGTTGTATTCAACTATAAAGGCTACAAGATAAGGGAAAATGGTAATACAATTTCTCAAGGGATAAGGATAGATAGTAATCTTTACAATCTATGTGATGTGGAAGTTTAAACATGTTTAATTAGCCAAGTTGATGAGAGTTGGTTGTGGCATAGAAGGTTGGGACATTCTACCTTTGACAATTTGGTAAAGATAAGCTCAAGGGGATTGGTTAGAAATATGCCTAAGATAGAAAATCCTAAAAAATACAATTTTCCAAGGATGCTAGCAAGGAAAGAAAACAAAGTATAAGTTCTCTACAAAAGAGTATTCAACTACAAAACCTCTGGAGATAATTCATACTAATCTATGTGGTCCCATGAGGACAAAGGACCTACTAGGTGAGAGATACTTTATGTTGTTGATTGATGACTATACTAGAATGGCATGGGTCACATTCCTTAAGGAGAAGGAAGAAGTGTTTGAGAAGTTTACAAATTTTAGAAAACTAGTAGAGAATGAAACTAGAAGAAGAATTAAATGTCTAAGGTCAGACAAAGGTGGAGAATTTACATCATGTGAATTCAAAGAGTATTGTGAATAACATTGAATTAAGCGATAATATTCTATACCTAGAACTCCACAACAAAATAGAATGGTGGAAAGAAGAAACAAGATTGTGAAAGAAATGGCTAGAGCTATGTTAAATGAGGCAAATTTGGATGATACATTTTGGAAGGAATCAATTCAAATTGTTGTATACATTCATAACAGAGCCTTGCTAAGAGAAAGCAATGGTAGAAATCCTTATGAACTTTGGTTTGGTAGGCCTACATCAATCAAACATTTTAAGGTATTTAGTAGTAAATGCTATATCAAGAGAGAAGATGAAGATTTAGGAAGCTTTGATTCAAGGTGTGATGAAGGGATATTCTTAGGATATTCCAATCAAAGAAAATCCTACAAATGTTACAACAAGAGGCTGCACAATATAGTGAAAAGCATAAATGTCAAGGTTGATGAAAATATAAATCAAGATAAGTCTAGCAAAAACAATCTTGAGTTTCAATCAAAAGATAATGATGTAGGTTTAGCAGTTGAAGAAGAAGAATAAGAAGAAGAAAATGAAGAAGTTGTTGAGTGAGCTCCTAGAAATTATGTGCAAAAGGATCATCCTACAGACCAAATAATTGGTGACAAGAATGAAGGTGTGCAGACTAGAAGAAGATTTGCTAAGGACAAGAACAAGTGAACTTTTCTCTTCTACCTTAGATTGAACCAAAAAGTTTTGATGAATCTAGTAAGGATGAGATTTGGATAAAAGAAATGGAAGAGGAACTCAATTAGATTGAGAAAAACAATACGTGGGAATTGGTTCCTAGACCTTCAAGCAAGAATGCAATTGGCACCAAATGGGTATTTAGAAATAAATTGAATGAAGATGGAGTTGTTGTTAGAAACAAAGCAAGGTTAGTCTGCAAAGGATATGCACAAGTAGAAGGGATTGATTTTGAAGAAAAATTTTCCCCTATATCAAATGGATGTCAAATCTAGATTCTTGAATGGAAACCTAGAAGAGGAAGTATATATTGAGTAGCCAAAAGGTTCTTAGTTGTCAAAAGATGATGCATATGTTTGCAGATTCAGAAAATCACTATATGTTCTAAAGCAAGCCCCAAGGGAATGGTATTCAAGGTTGGATCAGTATCTAAAACAAGGATTCAAGAAGGGTTGTGCTGATAGAAAATTGCATATCAAATCTAAAGGTGAGCACATGATCATTGTTGTAGTATATGTGGATGATATTATATTTGGTGGTAGCAATGATCATGTAATGTGAAAAATATTTTCTACACACATGCAAGATGAGTTTGAAATGTCCATGCTAGGAGAACTTAGATTATTTCTTGGTTTTAAAATTTCTCAATTAGAAAAAGGGATACTCATATCTCAAACCAAGTATGCAAAATAAATGCTTAAGAAGTTTGGCATGGACGATTGTAGACCATTTTGTACTCCCATGATTATTGGCTATAAGTTGATCAAATCAGATGAGTCACTTGATGCAAATCATACTTTGTATAGATCAATGATTGGAATTAAACTATTATATTTAACTACATCTAGTCCAGATATAATGCAAGTAGTTTCTATGGTAACAAGGTTTTAGGCTGCCCCAAAATAATCTCATGTCAATGCAGTGAAAAGAATTCTTAAATACATCAAAAGCATTGTTGATTATGGGTTGTGGTATCCCAAGTGTAAATATTTCTCATTGATACTGTATACATATGCAAATTGGGTAGGAAGTGTGGATGACAGGAAGAGTACTAGTGGTGGAGCATTCTTCTTTGGAAACAAATTGGTTTCTTGGATGAGCAAAAAAAATAGTCTATAACTCTTTCCACTATAGAAGTTGAATATGTTGTAGTAGTTGCATGTTGTACTCAGGTCTTATGGATGAAGTAGACACTAAAAGATATCAAGGTGGAATACAAAGAACCCATTTCTATTCTTTGTGATAATTAAAGTACCATCAACATCTCAAAGAATCCAATGATGCATTCCCTAACAAAGTATATATCAATCAAATTTCATTTCATCAAAGAGAAAGTTGTAGATAAAGAAGTTAGTATGGAGTATATTCCTACAAGGGAACAAGTAGCTGATATATTTACAAAGCCTATTCCCATAGATTAGTTTGAATACTTGAGGAAAAATCTAGGAGTAGTATCTCCCACATCATATCACTAAACATTAGTGATAGGGAATATATCTAGGGGGAGCTTCCTTGATTCTCCATTTAACCCTGGTTAAGGACAATGTGATCAAGTTAGGTAAAATATTGTTTTATAGATTTCTAACGAATCAATGGTTGCAGAGTTTTTCTAAATTGGCATATATCCTCCATAGGAGTGCATACATTTTAACCATTTTCCATTGATGTCAAAGGGGGAGATGTGATGCAAATGCTCAAATCATATGAGCATGTTGAGTACAGAAGTGGCATATTCCATAGGAGGAGTTGTGTGAATAATCAAATTGGTACAGAGGTTTAGTGTTACATCTTGTATGAGCATTTCATGTTTTTCCATCAATGCCAAAGGGGTAGATTATTGGAAAAATATTGTCATTGATGTCAATAGAGTAAAATGACTAGTGTAGATATTGTTGGTGAAATGTTGTCATTGATGTCAAAGGTGCAAGAATGAGCAGTATCAATCATGCAAATGTAAAGGAAACTGTAGTCATGGTGGATCTGATTACAATGTTATATTTCTTCATTAACCGGCTATGACAGGTTACGGGTTAGCCTTAGTGACAACTTGTGTCATTAACTTTGTGTTGGTGACCATCCCTATCACCTAGGTTGACATACTCCTGGAAGGGAGCTATCGCTCTAGTTCTTTGCATCATCATTATGATTTCAAATGAATATTTCCTTAAGAAATGAGCAACAAGCATCAGGAGCTAGTGGAAGATGGCATCAATGTATAGAGGTGGGAGTGTCCTATTTCATCACTAAATTTCTCACATCATGGTAATGGATTGTGAAGATCAAATTGTTTCAGCAATACATGATGCCTATGTAATCTGTGGGACCAAGAGTTAGTGGAATAGTGACATCAAGAGAATTACATGGTGGCCTCCCCACCAGCCCATTGAGAAGTAAATGGGGCCCGATCAAGATCTGAGTGGAAGCAGGGGTTGGTGGAGAGCATCCACGTTGGTTGGCATATGACAGTGGGACCTGATGGCATCGAAGTTTATAACGCATCACATAAACCTCCTTGCAACCAATTTTATTTTAGTGATCTGCAATGGAGAATGGACATCATCAAAGTGGTAAAGAAAGGCTTAACAATGTGGTGATTAGTAGTGATCACTACATCGCTAATGTGAACATGCATTCGCTCACCTTACAACAATATAGAAATAATGAGAAAAAATGGCTAAGAAAATGACAAAGTGTTGACCATGCTAAACAAGAAAACTAAGAGGAGGGGTGAATCAGTTGTCACGGATTTAATATTTAATTCATTCACTGGAATTAATTCTTAATATTGCTTAAATGATTAACCAATAAATACTAATGCAAAAACTCAAATTCATCACACAAACACAATAACACCAGATTTATGTGGAAAACCCAATAAGTTTAAAACCACAGTGAGGATTAACTCACACTATAGAGAATATCAAAACCAATTACAAGAGGCTCACTTCTTGATAAACAAGGCTCACTACCAAAGCAAGGAATCACTGTTCAGAATAGGACTCACTGTCCAACAAGGCTAACAATCCTGAGGGCTCACTACCATAGAGATACAAAGAAGATAGAAGAGATGTGTTACAAGGAGATAAAAATCTCAATGCAATGGAGAAATCCACCACAACCACTCATAGACATGCATGAATGATAGAGTACACCTTCAGCTCACTGCATTTGAAAACTCAACATTTAGGCTTCGCTCTAGTCTACCACACTCGCATCACACACACTTGCTGAATAGCATCAATCTCACATCTATCTACTCTTTTTCTTTTCACTTATCTCTCTTCTTCACTCTTGTGTGTTCTTCACCACTAACTTATCCTACATTTATACCCTCTTCAACTTTGAAACATATCCAAATTTGGCCATCTAACATTAAATTAAAATTAAGTTGGTGCCAAAATATTATAGGGTGGAATTAGAACAAGGGTAACCAAAACACACACTTCATAGGGACCCAAATAGATCCAACACACTTCATCAACTTCGAAGGTAGTGTTCAACACAAGGTTGGCCAGACCATTATAAAACGCATAGAACCATTAAGCACGAATCTTCCAAATGTTGAAATTATCTTCAAAAAAATCAAAGCAACTCAACTCTAGAACTACAAGTCAAATGACTTTACCAAAGAGAAATTTGGACCAACAACATTTCTCCTAGACCTCAACCAAAAACACAGAGAACCACGGTTCACAACTAGTGAACATAACTTATAATGTACAATGAATCAATAGCTAAAAATCTAGATATAGCATCTTCTAACAACCATGATCAACATATTTGAACCGAACAAACATAGGAGAAAAACTTGAAGAAACCACTAAACACCTGTAATCTTCGTTCAATACAATTTTCTCAATATCCTCGACATATACAGTCAATAACCTGTTGATGTAAGTACAAAGGATTCACAACTCAATTTGTCAAAATTCTCAACCAAGTTTTGTTGTCCTTTCAATTAGGACTCACCTTCTTCCACAAAATCTTGATTCCAAAGAACTTAGACTGAAAAAAAAACTCAAAAAAATTGATTGTTTCACAAAACACCTTGAGATACATTCAAAAGACTAGCCCAAAACTCTTTTTCAACTCAAACATCTATTTACAAGTAGATTGTCCTAAATCAACATTTAGGTCCATTTAGACCACATAAACTTTTATCCCCTACTTCCCAAGCATAATCTCCTTCCGAATACAACAAAAAAATGTAATAATGTTTGCACACACACCTTACACCATTTCCCAATCTCTATTCATGACATTTCAACAAACTCTCATAATAAACCATTCATTTTTGTTTCCTAAAGTTGACTATCAAAAATTTGCCATGCAAGATCAGCAAACAAATGAACATAAAACCCCTTAATTCAAAAAACCCTATTTAGTGAGGGCCCAAAACATTCCAATGCATCCTTTTAAATCACTTCTAGCCAAAAACAATACCTTATTTTACACCACACAAATTCTTGATTGTTCACATGTGCATTTCCATATTTTTATACAAATACAGACATAGGGCACCATGGAAATTTCCCAAAACCACATTATTTTTCTCTACAAATTTGAAATTTCTTATTATAAGTTTAAAACTCCTTACTCACCAATTTTGAGGAGGTTTCAATGGTTAAAATAAGAGATATGAAATTTTGAATGCTTGTCGGTTACCCTACAATAGGGTTATAACTGTTTTGGAAGAATTACCCATAACTGCCTCATTTCTTCATGAAATTCAACAAAATTAGTGGAATTTGAAAGAAGACTCACATGGATTTAACCTCCAATCACTTTTTTATCATAATATTTCCATAAAATTCCATACAAGGCAAAGAAACATCAAAAAATGTTTCAGAAATAACAGAAAATCATGGTGAAACCTATGATTTGACATTCAATTCTTAACCACCACCCTTCAAAATGATGGATGGAGGAATAAATAGATTTTACAAATGCATTTCCATCAGTTTCAACCACCTACAATGACATTTTACATGACTTGACCCTTAGTATTCCCATATTTGCATTTTTTCCAAGTTTGTATTACAGTTTTTGACAACTTTTCACATTTTTGCAATATTTTGACTCCTTTACAAAAATGACTCAAATTTCCCTATTACATAGTAAATGGTCTCCATAGACCTTATTTAATGAAAATAGACCTTATTCAAATTGAAATGACCCTAACACCTATGTTTGATCTATTGACCTCCTAAAATGAACTTCATATGCTTGGTGCTACTGCACCATACTCTCGGAGAAAACAAAATTCAAGTCCTCTTGAAAGTTGGTATGCTCCTTCCTTTTGGTCTTCCAATTCTTTTGCAATATGTCCTTCATCTTAGCAATTATCCCCAAGTTCTTCTTCCTCTTCCTCTTATATCATCTCTTCTCTAGCAACCTCTCAGCTTTCATGTCCCAAAAGTCCATTTCTTGTGTATATACCTCAATAGCATCATCTATATCTTCATTCCCATCATTAGAGTACCATATAAATAAATTTTCACCATAACCACAACCTGCATCATATTCTTGAAAATATTCATACACCTTCTTAGAAAAAAAATCTCCAACATCTTTATTTGTAAACTTATTATCAACAACATCTTGAGTATCAACACCAACTTTATTAGCAACCTCATCAACCTTCTCTACTTTCTCATCAGAGAAAATTCCATCAACTACATGATTACCAACAACAACCATATCATTTATCTCAACATCAATATTTCCATCAAAAAACAAAGAAGTTTGTTCATCTTCAAACACAATTGGAATATAACTTTTCTCAACAAAATTTACCTCTGCCTCATGTGTTGTTGTCCTCGCTTTTCCTTTCCTTCTTTGAATAATCCTTTTAATGGGCCACAAAACTCTCTTCTTCACTGTCTAATGCCAACTTGTTGCTTGTCTGATCCATCGTTCCATCTTCATCATGGACTCTGCATAAAAATAACTGAACTCTTCCTCCAATCTCCCCATCTCTTGCTTCAATGCCACTATCTCTTTGTCTAACTTCTCTTGTCTCTTCCTTTCTTCCTCTGCCTACAAATGCATCTTCAACACATCCATCCTATCCTCTACTCAAGCAAGCTTCTCTTTGCTTCACAACTTCTCAACTTTCTCTGCCTTCTCTTGGCAACAACCAGGTTCTTCTTAACCTACACAAACCACAACACAAAACCACAAAAATATTTTCCCAGAGCCTTGTAGCTCTGATACCACTTGATGAAAGTACAGAGGATTCACAGCTCAACTTTTAAAAAATCTCAACCAAGTTTTGTTGTCCTTTCAATTAGGACTCACCTTCTTCCAAAAAATATTGATTTCAAAGAACTTAAACTAAAAAAAAAAAACTAAAAATTATTTATTGATTCATAAAACACCTTGAGAAACATTCAAAAGATTGGCCCAAAACTCTTTTTCAACTCAAACATCTCTTTACAAGTAGACTGTCCTAAATCAGCATTTAGGTCCATTTGCACCACATAAACTTTTATCCCATACTTCCCAAGCTATATCTCCTTCCAAATACCACAAACAGATGTAATAATGTCTACACACACCTTAGAACATTTCCCAATCTCTATTCATGACATTTCAACAAACTCTCATACTAAACCATTCATTTTTGTTTCCTAAAGTTGACTGTCAAAAATCTGCCATGCAAGATCAGCAAACAAATGAACATAAAACCCCTTAATTCACCAAACCCTATTTAGTGAGGGACCAAAAAAATCCAATGCATCCTTTTAAATCACTGCCACCCAAAAATAATACCTTATTTTACACCGAAACACAAATTCTTGACTGTTCACATGTGCATTTCCAGATTTTTATACAAATACAGACATAGGGCATCATGGAAATTTCCCAAAACCACATTCTTTTTCTCTACAAATTTGAAATGTCTCAGAATATGTTTAAAACTCCTTACTCACCAATTTTGAGGAGGTTTCAATGGTTAAAATAATAAATATGAAATTTTGAATACTTGTTGGTTACCCTAGAACAGGGTTATGGTTGTTTTGGAAGAATTACCCATAACTTCCTCATTTCTTCATCAAATTCAACAAAATCAGTGGCATTTGAAAGAAGACTCACAGATATTTAACCTCCAATTTATTTTGTACCATGATATTCCCATAAAATTACATACAAGGCAAAGAAACAACAAAAAATGTTTCAGAAATAATAGAAAATCATGGTGAAACTTATGATTTGACATTCAATTCTTAACAAACACCCTTCAAAATGATGGATGGAGGTATAAATGGATTTCCATCTGTTTCAACCACCTAAAATGACCTTTTACATGACTTGACCCTTAGTATTCCCTTATTTTCACTGTTTCCAAGTTTGTATTACAATTTTTGATAACTTTTCACATTTTTGCAATATTTTGACTCCTTTACAGAAATGACTCAAATTTCCCTATTACATAGTAAATGGTCTCCATAGACCTTATTTAATGAAAATAGACCTTATTCAAAGAAAATGACCCTAACACCTATGTTTGATCTATTGACCTCCTAAAATGAACTTCATATGCTTGGTGCTACTGCACCATACTCTCGGAGAAAAGAAAATTCAAGTCCTCTTGAAAGCTAGTTTGCTCCTTCCTTTTGGTCTTCCAGTTCTTTTGCAATATGTCCTTCACTTTGGAAATTATCCTTAGGTTCTTCTTCCTCTTCCTCTTATACCATCTCTTCTCTAGCAACCTCTCATCTTTCATGTCCCAAAAGTCCATTTCTTGTGTATATACCTCAATAGCATCATCTATATCTTCATTCCCATCATTAAAGTACCATATAACAAAATTTTTACCATAACCACAACCTGCATCATATTCTTGTAAATATGCGTACACCTTATTAGCAAAAAAATCTGCAACATGTTTATTAGTAAGCTTATTATCAACAACATCTTTAGTATCAACACCAGCTTTATCAACAACAACATCATCCTTCTCTACTTGCTCATCAACAAAAATTTCATCAACTACTTGATTACCAACAACAACCATATCATTTATCTCAACATCAATATTTTAATCAACAAACAAAGAATTTTTTTCATCTTCAAACAAAATTGGAATATCACTTTGCTACACAAACTTTACCTCTGCCTCATGTGTTGTTGTCCTTTCTTTTCTTTTGCTTCTTTGAATAATACTTTTAATTGGCCACACAACTCTCTTCTTCACTGTCAAATGCCAACTTGTTGCTTGTCTGATCCACTATTCCATCTTCATCATGGACTCTACATAAAAATCACTAAACTCTTCCTCCAATCTTCTCATCTCTTGCTTCAATTCCACTATCTCTTTGTCTAACTTCTCTTGTCCCTTCCTTTCTTCCTCTGCCTGCAAATGCATCTTCAACACGTCCATCTTGTCCTCTACTCAAGGAAGCTTCTCCTTGCTTCACAACTTCTCAAATTTCTCTATCTTCTCTTGGCAGAAACCAGGTTCTTCCTAACCTACACAAACCATAACACAAAACCACAAAACTATCTTCCCAGAGCCTTGTAGCTCTGATACCACTTGATGTAAGTACAAAGGATTCACAACTCAACTTGTCAAAAATCTCAACCAATTTTTGTTGTCCTTTCAATTAAGACTCACCTTCTTCCAAAAACCCTTCATTCCAAAGCACTTAAACTAAAAAAAAAACTCAAAAACATTGATTGATTCATAAAACACCTTGAGAAACATTCAAAAGATTGGCCCAAAACTCTTTTTCAACTCAAACATCTCTTTACAAGTAGACTGTCCTAAATCAGCATTTAGGTACATTTACACCACAAAATTTTATCCCCTACTTCCCAAGCTATATCTCCTTCCAAATACCACAAATAGATGTAATAATTTCTGCACACACACCTTAGAACATTTCCCAATCTCTATTCATGACATTTCAACAAACTCTCATACTAAACCATTCATTTTTGTTTCCTAAAGTTGACTGTCAAAAATATGCCATGCAAGATCAGCAAACAAATGAACATAAAACCCTTTAATTCACCAAACCCTATTTAGTGAGGCCCCAAAAAATTCCAATACATCCTTTTAA
The DNA here is from genome assembly GCA_007258455.2 of Sequoia sempervirens. Lineage (NCBI taxonomy): Eukaryota > Viridiplantae > Streptophyta > Pinopsida > Cupressales > Cupressaceae > Sequoia > Sequoia sempervirens. Next base: position 64,402 of record VDFB02196654.1, on the reverse strand, counting down.
ATCATTACCACCCAAAAATGCTACCTTATTTTACACCAAAGCAAAAATTATTTACTGTTCACATGTGCATTTCCAGATTTTTATACAAATACAGACATAGGGCATCATGGAAATTTCCCAAAACCACATTTTTTTGCTCTGCAAATTTGAAATGTCTCAGAATATGTTTAAAAATCCTTACTCGCCAATTTTGAGGAGGTTTCAATGGTTAAAATAATAGATATAAAATTTTGAATACTTGTCGGTTACCCTAGAACAGGGTTATGGTTGTTTTGGAAGAATTACCCATAACTTCCTCATTTCTTCATCAAATTCAACAAAATTAGTGGCATTTGAAAGAAGACTCACAGGTATTTAACCTCCAATTGCTTTTGTATCATGATATTCCCATAAAATTACATACAAGGCAAAGAAACAACAAAAATGTTTCGGAAATAATAGAAAATCATGGTGAAACTTATGATTTGACATTCAATTCTTAACAACCACCCTTCAAAACGATGGATGGAGGTATAAATAGATTTTAAAAATGGACTTCCATTAGTTTCAACCACCTACAATGACCTTTTACATGACTTGACCCTTAGTATTCCCATATTTGCATTTTTTTCAAGTTTGTATTACAATTTTTGACAACTTTTCACATTTTTGCAATATTTTGACTCCTTTACAGAAATGACTCAAATTGCCCTATTACATAGTAAATGGTCTCCATAGACCTTATTTAATGAGAATAGACCTTATTCAAAGAAAAATGACCCTAACACCTACGTTTGATCTATTGACCTCCTAAAATGAATTTCATATGCTTGGTACTACTGCACCATACTCCCGGAGAAAAAAAAATCAAGTCCTCTTGAAAGTTGGTCAGCTCCTTCCTTTTGGTCTTCCAGTTCTTTTGCAATTTGTCCTTCATCTTAGCAATTATCCCTGGGTTCTTCTTCCTCTTCCTCTTATACCATCTCTTCTCTAGCAACCTCTTAGCTTTCATGTCCCAAAAGTCCATTTCTTGTGTATATACCTCAGTAGCATCATCTATATCTTCATTCCCATCATTAGAGTACCATATATAAAAAAGTTTACCATAACCACAACCTGCATCATATTCTTGCAAATATGCATAGACCTTATTAGCAAACAAATCTGCAACATCTTTATTAGTAAGCTTATTATCAACAACATCTTGAGTATCAACACCAACTTTATCAATAACATAATCAACCTTCTCTACTTGCTCATCTGCAAAAATTTCATCAACTACTTGATTACCAACAACAACCATATCATTTATCTCAACATCAATATTTTCATCAACAAACAAAGAGGTTTGTTCAGCTTCAAACACAATTGGAATATCACTTTTCTCAACAAACTTTACCTCTACCTCATGTGTTGTTGTCCTTTCTTTTATTTTCCCTCTTTGAATAATCCTTTTAATGGGCCACACAACTCTCTTCTTCTCTGTCAAATGCCAACTTGTTACTTGTCTTATCCACCGTTCCATCTTAATCATGGAATCTACATAAAAATCACTGAACTCTTCCTCCAATCTTCTCATCTCTTGCTTCAATGCCACTATCTCTTTTTCTACCTTCTCTTGTCTCTTCCTTTCTTCCTCTCCCTATAAATGCATCTTCAACACGTCCATCTTGTCCTCTACTCAAGCAAGCTTCTCCTTGCTTCACAACTTCTCAGCTTTCTCTAGCTTCTCTTGACAGCAACTAGGTTCTTCTTAACCTACAAAAAACCACAAAACTATTTTCCCAAATCATTGTAGCTCTGATACCACTTGATGTAAGTACGGAGGATTCACGACTCAACATGTCAAAAATCTCAACCAAGTTTTGTTGTCATTTCAATTAGGACTCACCTTCTTCCACAAACTCTTGATTCCAAAGCACTTAAATTGAAAAAAAAACTCAAAACCATTGATTGATTCATAAAAAACCTTGATAAACATTCAAAATATTGGCCCAAAACTCTTTTTCAACTCAAACATCTCTTTACAAGTAGACTGTCCTAAATCAGCATTTAGGTCCATTTACACCACATAAACTTTTATACCCTACTTCCCAAGCTAAATATCCTTCCAAATACCACAAACAGATGTAATAATGTCTGCACACACACCTTCAAACATTTTTCAATCTCTATTCATGACATTTCAACAAAATCTCATACTAAACCATTCATTTTTGTTTCCTAAAGTTGACTATCAAAAATCTCCCATGCAAGATCAGCAAGAAAATGAACATAAAACCCCTTAATTCACCAAACCCTATTTAGTGAGGGTCCAAAACATGCCAATGCATCCTTTTAAATCACTTCCGCCCAAAAAGAATACCTTATTTTACACCAAAAACACAAATTATTTACTGTTCACATGTGGATTTCCATATTTTTATACAAATACAGACATAGGGCATCATGGAAATTTCCCAAAACCACATTATTTTTCTCTACAAATTTGAAATTTCTTAGAATACATTTTAAAATCCTTATTCATCAAGTTTTGAGGAGGTTTCAATGGATGAAATAAGAGACATGGAATTTTGAATGCTTGTTGGTTACCCTAGAACAGGGTTACGGCTATTTCGGAAGAATTACCCATAACTTCCTCATTTCTTCATTAAATTCAACAAAATTAGTGGAATTTGAAAGGATAATCATGGGGATTTAACCTCCAATCACTTTTGTATCATAATCTTCCCGTACAATTCCATACAAGGAAAAGAAACAACAAAAAATGTTTCAAAAATAATAGAAAATTATGGTGAAACTTATGATTTTACATTCATTTCTTAACCACCACCCTTCAAAATGATGGATGGATGTATAAATAGATTTTAAAAAGGAATTTCAATCATTTTCAACCACCTACAATGACCTTTTACATGACTTGACCCTTAGTATTCCCATATTTGCATTACAATTTTTAACAACTTTTCACATTTTTGCAATATTTTGAATCCTTTACACAAATGACTCTCAAATTGCCCTATTACATAGTAAATGGTCTCCATAGACCTTATTTAATGAATAGGCCTTATTCAAATCAAAATTACCCTAACACCTATGCTTGATCTATTGACCTCCTAAAGTGAACTTCATATGCTTGGTGCTCTTGCACCACTTGTAGCCATGACATTATTGAAAACACACAATGTGAACAACCATCAAAGACACCATACTAGCTCTGAATACACTTCTCAAGATTTTTCTTTTTGTTTCTTCCCCTTAGTAGATAATCTCTTTTCTCTTTTCCTCTCATGCTTCCCCTTTTTTTTCACATGCTTCCTCTCCCCCTTTGACATCGATGGAAAAGGAAAAAGATATTTTACATTGATTTCCCCTTTGACATGAAAAACATGATACTCACAATGACAACACCTAACACTACCTGCTACCCCTAAGAGGTAGCCACCAAAACATTACTCTAGAAGAAGGATAGATCCATAGATCCATCAGACTGATGCATCTCCATATGCATCTAGTTCAAGAAAGGAGGGGAAATGACCCCTAACTTCTCACAGAGATACTCAAAAGTATCTTTAGGAAGAGACTTCGTGAATATATCAAAAATTTGATCCTTCATTGAAACATATTCAAGTTTTACTTCATTCTCCATGACCTTATCTCTCAAGAAATGATACCTAATAGATATATACTTCATCCTTGAGTGCATCACTGGATTCTTTGAAATTTTAATTTCACTTGTGTTATCACAGAAGATAGAAATAGGATCATCATACAGCACTGTGATATCTTCCAATGTTTGTTTCATCCATAGAACTTGTGTATAGAAAGATGCAACAACAATATACTCAACTTCAGCAGTAGACAAGGAGACTGAATCTTTCTTTTTACTCAACCACACCACCAATATGCATCTAAGAAAGAATGCACTACCACTTGTACTCTTTCTATCATCTACACATCCAGCCCAATCTACCTATGTATAGGCACTTAATGTAAATTTAGTATCTCTAGGATATGATAACCCATAATGGAGTGCCATTCAAATATATGAAAAATTCTTTTAATAGCAGCAACATGTGTCTCCTTAGGATCTTCTTGGAATCTAGCCACAAGATAGACAACATGCATAATATCTGATCTAGTAGCATTCAAATACAATAGTCCACCAATCATAGGTATATACTTGCTCTAATCAACCTTAGGTGAATCATCATCTTTACAACCAATTGATGAGCCTATTTTTTGGTCCAATTTTGGGTAGAATCTATAGTTTATTTGATGGCAATTGTCATGGACTTTTATGTTAAATGTTGATGTTTTCATAATGTTTCCCTCAAACCATAGACATTGGGCTTAATATTTTTTTGCAAGTTTTAATGACATTGGCATATTATGTGGATTATCTATATTGATTTTTCATGTGGTTAATGAATGTTCCTTAAGGTGGTTATAGATATGTAGTTATTGTGTGTACTGACATTTCCATGTAGATTTAATTTGAGGATGCTAAGTTCAAGAAGACACCACCAGTTGGGCATACACCATAATGTCTAGCAAATGAATCGCTCAAGGTCAAAGGAGGTTGATGCCAGAAGATTCCTCATGCAACCGAATGTAACCGCCTTGTAGTGGGCTTTAATGTTTGATCAGACGCAGGTGTTACTATTGTGCTAAATCTACGTTTGGACCTGCATGTCTAACCAGATTCCATGCACACATAACCACTGCCACTCCACTTTCTTTTTTTCCCTAAATGGCATCCTCCCAATCATGGAGTTGACTACCTTGTCTAGTTGATAGTATAAATAAAGATCTAATGCTCCTTCTTAAGGGGTTGCATGATTTGATATTGTACTTGAACTCTCAACTTTTTAGTAATACAAATACATTTCTCTTTGGTACTCATGATTTATAGTGAATAAAATAAAGTTCTAAGTTTGAGCATCTGAGTCCTTATTAGTTTTAGAGGATACTAATCCAAGGGGGGCCACTTGGTGAGTAGTATTACTTGTTGTTTAGTAATTAGTTAGAAATCTAGCACTGACTGTTCCTAAAGCCACTAGAATTTCATTTTGTGACTGTTCCTATAGCCAAAGCAGATAGAGTAGTGCCCCGTTTGTTGCTCATATTTTCATTTCTTTTATGCATTTTAGTTTGATATAGTTTTTGATTGATGATTGGAATTTATAGTATTCCCTTCTAAGCAATTTACTTCCAGTATTGTGAGTTCTTTAGTTGTAGAATGAAAATGGCTACTTTGGGTTCCTAGTGCACATATTGTGCTAACCAATTTCAAGTTCATGTCCCTAGGTTGACAAGTTAAATGCACCTTCATGATGATTTAAGTAGCTATTTAGGTTAGATGTCCAATCTTTGAATCATGGTTATAAGGGCTTAGTTATTAAATCATTGTAGGAGGTCAATATTTTTGGTGTCATTGCCAGGGATGGTGTCAAACTAGGGAGTTCTTTGGGGTCATTGGTAGTTTTTCTTGTTGTAGTGTTTCTGGAAGTTGTTCTTAGTATATCCTCATTTAGGAAGTAATGACCCCCTTATTCTTTACCAATTCTTTGTGTGAGTTGGTTGATAGTGAGTGATACCGCATGCATAGATGAAGGAGAAGGGATGCTTATGGGAGATCCCTTCCTAACAATCCTAATCCATTCCAGCTAGTTGAATATTAGAACCTACCAAGAGAAGAAGAGGAAGATCTACACCCCATTGCTGATGCATTTCCTAATCTAACTAGCTTTGAAGTCTCCTCTGAAGACCAAAATCAGCTTGAGAACCCCTTTTCTTTGGAACTACATCAAGCAGGCATGGGTGATGCAAATAGGAACGGACCTAACCAACCAGTTTTTCCTTTCCCCATTTCCCATCAAAATGAAGTTGACAACATCAAGAACATCCCTGCTTCAGCACTCCCCAAGTTTTATGGACTTGTCACAGAAGATTCTAATACCTTTTTGTTTGACTTTGACATACTCTGCAGGAGTTATGATTATACTACTGATTACCATAGGCTTAAGCTATTTCCTACTACTCTAAAATAGGTTGCATTAAGATAGTTCATGATCCTAGGAAAAGATACTATGGAAACTTGTGAAGACATGAAAAAAAAATTCCTTGAGAAATAAAAGGAATATTGCAAGGGTAGTGACATGAGAGGAGGTGACATTTTCAGGATGTAGCAGAAGGAAGATGAGAGCCTAGAAGATTATATTGCAAGTTTTTTTTTTTCCTACAAAAATCTTCACACCATACACTCAATGAAGACTCACAAAAGTTTATTTTCCTAAGAGGAATCAATGATAGTTGCACTGATGCCTTGGACCTCATGGGAGGAGGAGATATCTCCCAAGTTCCTTGGGAGGATATCAAGAAAATATGTCAAAACTACTCTAGGGAAGCTTCAAAGAAAGGGAGAGCTTACCAATCTTCCTTGGGTAATTCAAATCCGGTGGAGTTTCAAGAATGGAGATCACTCATTTTTTTGGCAGACTTCAAGCAATACATTATAAATAATCTAGCTACTTAGCTAGATACACTTCAGGCCAAGAAGAAGCAAGAGGAGGCAGAGGAAATGTTGGCAAAGTATTGCACCCACCGTAACAAAAGAAGAGGGACTACATATGCAAGATGGTAGCTAATCTTGAAAGCAAGCAAGATTCCACCTTAGTTCAAACCAATCCAGATTGAAGAATACCAAGTCTACTATGTTACACAAATGAATCCTTAGGCTCCAAAACAAGGTATGCCACTGGATCCACTATCCTATGTTGGGCCTTATTTTAATTCCTATTCATTTGGTAACCAATGGTAGCCTCCATATCCATCCAGCTATGGAGGATATCCACCATATCCTTGAAGTAGCCCTCCAAATGCTTGGCCCACTCATCAAAACTCTCCACCCCAGTGGCAGCAACCTTAGGGGAATTGGCAGCAATTTCAAGGGCATTGGAAGCCACCTCTAGGAAATTGGCAGTAAACAAATCAATGGAGGGGAGGAGAACAATGGCCTACCCAGACAACTAGTTACATGCAGCCACCTTCTTAGGCCCAACAACCTACTATAATTCCTTCACCTGCTAATCCAAGTTCAAATGCACCTAAACCTACTCAGCTACCAGCTCATCCCACACCCAATCCAAATAACAAACCACAACAGCAGCCTGCATACTCTGTTGATTCAAACCAATTTCTTACATATGTTGTGAGTGTAAGTGACATCCACTTGCATTCATGAACTACTCTACCAGCCCCTTCCAAGCCCATTATCACTAAGATTCATGTGGAAGAGGAGGAGGAGTATTTGAATGATCTCATTTAGCAAAGTGTACCTAAAAATCTTGAACCAGTCCAAGTCAAGTAGATTGAACAAGAACCACCATTTCCTCATAAATTGGAAGTTTCCAAGAAGAAGGAAGAAAAGGAGGATACAAATTTTAACATCTTGGATAAATTAAAACATATATGTGTCCAGATACCTCTATTTTAGGCTATAAAGGATGTCCAAATTTATGGCAAGGCAATCAAGGAAGCATGCCTCAAGAAGCCAGGTAGGAAAAAGAAAGACCCAACTATAGTTCATGTGGTGGGACAACTAGTTGACATCATGTTGGGGAAAGTAACTATCCCCAAGTATAATGACCCAAGTAGTCCTGTGGTAGAAGTTGTTATAAATGAGATCTAAATTAAGAATGCTCTTATTGATTTAGGGGCAGCAATAAATGTAATGATCAAGAACATCCTAAAATAACTAAATGTTGCAAACATGAGATCTACTCCTACTTTCATGTAGTTTGCTGATAGCTCTACTATCAAGCCTGATGGTGTAGTGGAGGATCTTGTGGTAGTTTTAAACTCCTGGGAGTACCCAACAGACTTTATGATTCTTTCTCCTAAAGCTGCATTAGGCAGGTATCCCATTATTCTTGGAAGGCCTTGGTTAGCAACTGTAGATGCATACATTGGATGCCAGTCAAGTTACATGACCATTTCAAATGGGAAGAGCATGGAAAATTTTGTTCTTTATCCTTCTGCTCAGCCATCTCATGATGAAGATAATCCTGTATGGCCACATGTTGGTGAGGAGGCCGAGGAAGTTAATTTTGTGGTGCAAGTTATGATGCTAGGCAGAAGCTCTTTCATGAATCTCCAAGATGAGGATGAAGTATTGGATAGCATCATTTAGAACCATTGTGAAGTGGAGGAAGCATCATCTTCTCATTCTGCTACTCCAAACAAGACACTTTTTCCTACTCTTCTTGCAACCACTGTTTTTGCAAACGTTCTTCTTGCAGAAGCTCATCCTGTAACTATATCAATGGGTAAAATTCTAAGGTTAAGGTTAGCAATGATTAGATCAATAATAAAACCCAAAGAAGTGCCAAGTTCAAGCTGTAAACCAATGAGTAATTGATTGATTGATTGATTTGATTGATGATGATAGTGTTGTCATTGTGGGGAATGACATATCCCTAGATCAACACAAGGATGATTGATAATTGGCTGATTGACTTTGATTGATTGGATTTACAACAAGATTAGGATCAAGACCAAAGGATGTGATTGGATAATTTGACAAGATTGATCGACTTGATTGGTATGGATTAAGGATTGACTTGCATTTGGATTATTGCTTGGATTTTTGTTGGCTATTTGATTTTTTTGGATTTTTGACATTTTATGATTTTTTTGGCTTTTTGAGATGTTTTGATTTTTTTGGACTTTTGAAATGTTTTGATTTGTTGGACTTTTTTGAAATGTTTTGATTTGTTGGACTTTTTTGAAATGTTTTTATTTTTTTGGACTTTTGAAATGTTTTGAGGTGTCAAAGAATGAAAATTTGAGTAGCCTTTGTTCTAGATACCAATGACAAGGGGAAAACCAAGTCTAGGTGTAAGGGTGGGTGATGGGATAAGTGATGATAGATAAATGGATGGTATGGATGTATGCATCATAAGAGAGAAAGGATGTGATCTCCAAAGACTATGTCGCATAGGAATAACATGCCCCATTCTAGGTACAAGACTTAGGATTTTTCTGGATAAAATGTATGATAATAGGATAATGATAGGCTTGTTTAGAAAGATGAGGTATGTCAAGAGATACTCAAAGCATGTTTCAACCTTTGCCCCTATATCTTCATAAAGATCAAAATAATAAGGGTGGATGAATGGACTTAATATGATAGGTATGTATGATGGATAAAGATGGTAGATAGGATGGAAATGATACAACATGAAAATGATAGGTTGGATAGATAAGACATTGTGCCCCCAAGTGTAAGCGACATAGAAGATCAACCTACACATGACGCCTATTTGCCAGGTTTTCATCATGGTACTTATCCAGGGCACCTGTTTACCAGGTTTTCACCGTTGGACGAAGGGATTTCTCTTTACTCTTCTTTTTATTCTTTCTTTTAAATTTTGTTTTATTTTTTGACTTTTTGACTTTTGGATAGGAGGAACTCAAGTGTCTAGTTGCATGAAAGGTGATAGTCCCACTAGGGATGGATGTCATTGCATGGACCATGTCAAATGTCATTATGCTCATAGATGTTGGTAAGGGATGACATGAAAGGGAGATGGAGTAGGTAGATGATGGATTATGATGTGGATTATGGAGGACAATAATGGATTATGATACAAATTATGTAGGGAAGATGATAGATATTATATAGGGCTTATGGAAAAGATGAATGGGGAGGCTTAGCCAAAAGCATGGACCATAGGAAGATGGTGGGGGAGATATGCAGGATAATGAGTGAAGGGTGGGGAGATGGAGGTATGTGGAATTGGTGTGAAATGGAAAGGAACCATGACCAATGGTTGCACACGTTGTGATAAATGTTGAAGCTTTTGATGTGGATGGGGTGTAGGAAGCAATGAAGATGTTTTCTTAGGAGGTGGTGGATGAAGTTCCTTAGGTACCCACATAGACTTGATATTTGTATGATTTTTGTTTGGCTTGTGGGATGGAATATGAGATTTTTGAATGGAATGTGCATTTTGGATGGGAGGGGATGGTTGGGATTTTTGTGATGTGGATGCCTCGTTTGACTTGTTTTCTTTTTTCTTAGGTACCCAAACCATTTTAGTTTTGGCATTTAATTTTGGAGGTATGGGCTTATATAGCCTTTTAGATGTACTTGGCTTTCATATTTTGCAATTGTATGCTAAGGCATTAGGACCATTAGAATTTTTGACTTTATCTGTAGAGACATCCAAATTTTTATTTTGGAATCCCTTGGGTTTGGTGGAATGAGTGGAAGCTTTATGTTTAGACAATGTGTGCATTGATTGGTCATGATTAAGATGTTTACAGGATTTATGGACAAATAGATAAAAGGATTGAATGGTAGGGATATTAGGTGTTGGGAGTAATGGTGGTAAAGTGGATGGTGGAATATTAGAAGTTGGAAGCAATGGTGGTAGATTGGATGGAGGGAAGTGTATGGTCACATGCTTTTGACATTTGTAGGATGGCGGTGATGGAATGGAAACATATGTTTTAGGCGTATGATAGGCTTTATGATGGAAAGCGGACTTAGGATGCATGGAGGAAATGCCAACATCTTGAGATTGGTGTCCTTGAGGTGTATTTCCAAGGCCATAAGAGCATGGAGGGACTTTGACATGGATGGGCTCCAAAATACCTTGTTCATCAAGGTCTAGACCTTTACCTTGGTGGTTCATATTTTGGAGTGTGAAATAGACAACAGGACTAGGTGTAGGTGGAACACTAGACACAAGTTCCTTATTGGATGGAGAAGATAATGTTTGTTGCTTGAAGGAGGAATATTCATGAATGAGGCTAGAAAGACCAATAGGATATGATGGAGGACTTGCAATGGGGTCGATAGTGGGTGATGGATGATCATTAGGATCTTGATTAGCATTGTGTTCACTTAGATCCAAAGTATTTGTTTGATCTTCTATGTGTGCTTGGGAGGCACTTGTCTCATCAAGGGAAGTGGATGTTGATGAATCATGGATAGGACTAGGTGGAGGTGAATTTGGAATATCTTTCTCATGGATGGGTATAGGATCAAGTTTCTCATGGATAGGCTCTTCATCATTATGGATATCATCTTGATCATAAAAATGATATAGATTATGGATAGGTTGAATGAAGATGATTTGATCTTGATTAGGACTAGGGATTGATGTTTCCACATGCTTGGGAGTAGGCTCTTGAGATAACTCTTGGGTTGATTGAATGGAAGTGGAAGGGGATTTCTCATGGAGAGACTTGGCATGTTCTTGATGGTCAACAACATAGGAGCATGAAAGAGGGTGACTTGAACTTATGACGGGAGACTCTTGAATTAGCTCAAGGGGTTGTGGATGACATGGTTGACTTGAATGACTTGGCATGATGTTTGAGGACTCTTTTGTATGTTCAAGTATATGTGTTGAATGACATGGTGACAGTTGATTCCTTGCTTGTAGCCCTTGGGTCACATCCTTTATAGGTGGATGGGTGGATTTAGGTAATCCCGTCAATTTATTTTTTATATATCTATATTCAGGAGTGTGACTTGATTTAGAAAGTAAAGAGGCCAATGAATCAGTTTTCAAACATGGTGGCTTATGGATAGGCTTTTGATTGGATAGTGATATGATAGATTTAGAGGGTGAATGACCTAGATTAGTGTTCCCCTTGCCAATGGTTTCATTAGAACTTAAAGGCTCTTGATTTTGTTGCAATGTAGAAGTTAAATTCACATGTGTTTGTCATGATGTGGCTTGATAAGTTGATGTGGCATTGACATGCGAAGAAGTGGATGGATTAGATTGGTATGAGGTGGAAGGGTGATAATGAATAGATAGGGGATGATGTCGTGGTTGTTGGATTTGACAAGTGACCATGAGGTATTGGGCTTTTGCTAGGAGGTGTTGGATTTGAAGTGACTTGTGTGCTTGAAGTTTTTGTATTACGTCATGGAATTCGTAAATGATTTGTTGGGGTAAAGGTGTTTAAATTGTTTTAGCTGTGTCAATCATGTTAACCTTTTGTGCTATGTCTTCCAATGTTTCCATGGTGTAAAATGATGTTGATTGGACTAAAGAGATGATGATGATTAGGATATGATATGGAATGACAAGATTGTATGATTTGGATGATGTGGCAAGTGTTTATTGGAAGTTTGACTTGGGCACTATCAAACACAATATTTCACATGTAAATGCATGAACACACACACCAAACACAATGATAAATTTTTCTTTGAAGATTAGATGTTATGATTAAGCAAACACTTGAATACAAAACAACAAGCCCTATGACTAGTCAAGTGGGGTATGGCCAATTAGGTCTCAAGCTAGTTTGCACAAGGTTGACTAAGGATGATTTGAAAGAAAAATCCTACCACACATCCGGGAGAAAGGGTTAACCCACCCTTCACCTTCACTTCCCAAAGGTATAAAGTTATTTGGGGCTTAGCCAAGAGTGACAAGATTTGAACTTCCAAAAAAGTGTGTCTTTCGATTCACACTTCGATTGAGATCGTCCCCAGGGGTGATGAAATCCCCTAGCAGGCCTCCTATGAAGGGTTTGACAAAAACAAACCAATGAGGTGTTTGTGATCACACACGCACTTGATTCACACTCATAATGATTAATTTCCCTTAGATTAGAAATGAAATGTGTGTAAAAAAGTTCAAGTACTTGTTCTTTTTAGATCCCAAATCAAGATGTGATGGAAAACAATGGTTAATTTTAACCTCAATTTTTATATGTGATTGAAAACAAGATTCGTTTTAAGAGCCCAAATCCAAATGTGTGACAAACAATGATTAAGAGATGAAGGATGAAACGAGTGCACCTGGTTATTTTCGCTTTCCAAATTATTTTTGAGCTCCATATGATTCACCTAAAAGATTAAAAAAAATGATATTATAATGTAGCCAAAGAAAAAAAAATAAGCTCATCAGAAAATTGCAATTTTAGATACATGTTTTTGACATAGCTGAATTAGATTTTATTATTTGAAAATTTTATTAATCTGGAACATGAAAAATTAAACAAGAGATCCCTACTAATTTTTTGAGAGCTTTCCAGAAATGTAAAGAAGTCAAAAAAATTCACTGTTTTGCACCCAAAAATGCAGATTTGTGAAAACCATACAGAAAAAGAAGATCGGATTGTTTTGCATTGTATTTGACCTCCAAACTAAATCTATAAAACATAAACCCCCATTATAATTTCAAGAAATTTCCAAAAATATAAAAATTTCTGAAAAATTTGCCGATTTGCGTCCAAAAAATAATTTTTATGAAAAAAAATAAAATCACAATAACTCCTACAAAAGTAATGTTAAGCACTCTATTTTTTTGTTATAGCCTTTTGAGATGATTAAAAATACTTTGTGTAAATCTTGTGGAAAAATTCATAGCTGTGTAGAAGATATGAAGAAATTTTTAAAACCTGTGGTTTTGTCCAAAAATTGGCAGATCTGCAACAAAATGTCAATAAAACCTACAAAATAACAAGATAGATCAAAGGATTCACGTTGGGTTCACCAATGTATCAATGGGTAAATTTTGGATTAAGGTTTGAGGTTAGCAATGATTAGATCAATATAAACCCAAAGAAGTTATGAAGCACAAAGAAAGCAAATAATAATGAAACAATTATACCAGATTCGCGAAGCTTCCATGAATCACCTCCAGAGCACCTCCTAGCTTGCAGTGTATGATTGATGCCCTCAAACTGAGTGTGTGAGCATTATGACTATGACATTAATCTATACAAGTTTTGAAGGATTTGAGTAAAATTATGCCTATGCCAATGATAAATGACTATAACAATTGATAAATGACTATAATGCCTATAATGATCAAGTGGTCCCTAAATTATGAAAAAAAAATTCATTTTATAGAAAACACAATTTTGAATGGATGGATGAGATCAACCTTTGACAAAAACCTAAAATCAGAGGACAAGATTTAACCTGATAATCCCTAATCAGGGTTAGGGAAAAATCCTTAAGTGAGTGGTCAAGATGTCATATGAGAGAATCGAATCAACAGTGGAAAAAAGATGAGATAATCAATTAGAAAAATAAAGATTTTCAAAACCAAGAAGATAAAGATAGCCTGCTTTGTGAGATTTAAAAAATCAGAAAGATAAGAGGTGGACTGAAAAGCAAATTTGAAAAAATCAAGAACCTGCTTGCTTTATTTGATTTTTGGAAGAAAGCTACCAATTTGAATTAAATCAACTCAAAATATGGATTTTGTGAAACAATAAATAATCTTTTTTCAGATTATTTACCCAAAATCAAGTGTCAGTTAAGATTGTGATGACATTTTAAATAATTTCATTTATTTAAAATGAGATGAATATTAATTTTGACAATTAAATAATTAAACATTAATTATTCAATTTAGAAGATATGATTAAGAATTAAATAAATTAATGAATTTATTTAATTGTGAGGATTAGTGACATATTAAATAAATAAATGAAATTCATTTATTTAATAATCAGGAAGAAACAAATGAATTAAGGTAATTAAACAAATTAACAAATTTATTTAATTAAAGGAAGACTTTAGACAATTAAAGACGTATTGAACAAATAAATAAAATTTATTTATTTAATAATCATGAAGAATAAAAGGACATGAATTAATCAAACAATTATGAATTATTTAATTAATAGCCGATTCTGGACCAAAGACATAATTAAATGTCATAATTATGCTAGGACGAAAGTGGTTAAAATAGAGCTTGCATGCCTAGGTCATTTTTATGTGTCTACAGTAGCCACTGTTCCTATAGATAGAATTCCTGTAGCAACAGGTATGTCCCATACATTGTTTCCATATGAACTAAAGGTACCATTTGTTAATGAAGCAGCCATGATAGAGTTAACTATACAAGTGCAAGTGTCAGAAGGAAAATATCTGAATGTTAACAACAAACTAAGGGAAGAACAACAATTATTGTTTGCAATATTTTTAAGGACCCATCAACATGCATTTGCGTGGGATTATCATGATATGAAGGGATTGGACCCTAAACTTTGTACACACAAAATTTACATCAGAGATGATTGTACCCTAGTAATACAACCACAAAGAAGCATTAACCCTGCACTAAGAGAAATTGTAAAAGGGGAACTGCAAAAATTACTAGATGTAGGATTTATCTACCCCATTTCAGATAGTCATTGGGTGTCTCCATTAGTGATTGTTCCCAAGAAAGGAGGGAAATGGTGAGTTTTTGTTGATTACAAGGAAATTAATGATGCCACCAAGAAGGACCACTTTCCCTTACCCTTCATTGATCAAGTTTTTGATACACTTGCAGGAAAGTGATACTTTCCTTTTCTAGATGGATTCAACGGCTACAACTAGATCCAACTTGCACAAGAGGACAAGGAGAAAACCACATTTACCTTTCCATGGGAGACCTATTCCTATTCGGTACTCCGATTTGGCTTATACAATGCACTTGCAACTTTTCAGAGGGTAGTCATTAGCATATTCTCAAACATTTCTCATGATTGCATGGAAATTTATATGGATGACTTTACCACTTATGGTGTTGATTTTAATCAAGCGTTGGAAAGTCTCAGGAGAGTCCTACAGAGATGTGAATACCAAAACTTGTCCTTAACTAGTGAAAAGTGTTTCATGATGATGCATGAAGGTGTAGTTCCTAGCCACTACATCTCCCACAAGGGAATTCAAGTAGATCCTGCAAAGATTGAGGTAATCACAAATCTGCCCACACCTACAAAATAGAAGGATGTTAGGAGTTTCTTGGGTCATGCGAGATATTATAGGCATTTCATCAAGGATTTCAGCAAGGTAGTAGAACCATTATATACTCTTCTCACTAAAGATGTTCAATTCCAGTGGACTAAAGCTTGTGACAAGGCATTTTCTGACTTGAAGACAACTTTGACTCATGCTCTTGTACTCAAAGGGACCAATTGGGAACTTCCTTTCTACATCCATACTAATGCATCATATTATGCCATAGGATCAGCCTTAGGAAAAAAAGAAGGAGCTATTGAATTCAACTATACAGTGACAGAGAAAGAAATGTTGGCAGTACTCTATGCACTGAACAAATTCAGAAATTACATAACGGGTTACCAAATCTTTGTGCACGTTGATCATGCAGCCATTAGATATCTCATGAATAAAAATTTGATCACAGGTAGGTTGGAAAGATGGTTATTTTTTATGTAGGAGTTTGATTTAACCATTATGGATAAGCCAGGGAAGGCAATTGTTGTTGCAAATTTTCTTTCAAGGTTGACTACATCAAAATAAAATCAGCCCATAGATGACTATTTTCCTGATGAGAATCTATTCTCCCTTAGTATACAAACACCATAGTATGCTGACATAGCCAATTATTTGGTCATAGTTAGAGTTCCTTCTCACATCTCTCTAAAAGAGGAAAGGGCACTCACCGAAAAATCTTTTCCTTTCTCTTGCATTGTTGGATGTTTGTTTTATACTGGACTAGACCATGTCATCAGGAGATGTGTGAAAGAATATGAGACATATGAAATTTTGCATGCATGCCACAATGAACCATGTGGAGGAAAATTTGCAGCCAAGAGGACAGTAATGAATATTTTGAACACAGGATATTACTGGCCAACACTTCAAAAGGATGCAAGAAAGCATACCAAAAAATGTGATATATGTTAAAGAATGGGCAGACCAACCAGATTTGATGAGATGCCACTTTTCCCTTAGTTAGTAATCACTCCCTTTGACAAGTAGGGATAGGATTTTGTGGGACCCATTGAACCTCCATCAAATGGTAAGTCTTATATACTGGTATGCACTGATTATGTGAAAAAGTAGGTAGAAGTTAAGGCCATGAAGCATGCAAGAGATAACAAGGTTGTAGAATTTCTTTATGAGGAGATTTTCCCAATATATGGAGTTCCAAGAGAAATAGTGACTGATCAAGGGGCTCAATTCACATCAACCCTTGTTGTAGCACTAGTCAATAAATACAACATAAGGCATAGGAAGTCTTTATCACCCCCAGGCTAATGGCCAAATTGAGGTGACCAATAGAGAAATTGAAGCCATTGTGACCAAAACAGTAGCTATTCATAGAAAGGATTAGGAAAATAGATTACCAGAAGTTGTTTGGGCCTATAGGACAACCTAGAAAAAAAATACAAGCTTCACTCCATTTGATTTGTTGTATGGAAATACAACCATGATGCCCATTGAATTTTAATATAAGACTCTTAGGACTACAATAGATTTGGGGATGGATATTTCTAAGGCACAAAGAGAAAGAATCATGCAATTAAATACTTTGGATGAGATAAGGAGAGAAGCCCTGCATCATACAGAGGTAATGTAGAATCAGAGAATCAAGTGGCATGACAAATTTATCAAGGATAAGAAATTCCAACCATGGGATTGGTCCTTGCTCTATGACTCAAGATATCAGGACAATGCAGGAAAATTGTAGACAAGGTAGCTAGAACCATATGAAGTCATTGAGGTCTTTCCTAATGGATTTGTTTAGCTTACTACCATTGACCCTGTTAGATTCAAATTACTTGTCAATGGTCATCACCTCAAATTATATCACAGGCCAATGTCCAAAGAAGATTTCTTGCAGCAATTCGCCCAGCATTCAACACCCGAGCTTCCTCCAACTGAAGGAAGTGGACCTAGTGTCCCTCCTTTTGTTTAATTAAGGTACGTACTTGTCATAATAAAGACTTCCACTCTTGTGGAAGTCCATTCTTCACCCATCCACCCATTCACCCATCCATCACCACCTTTCTCTCTCTTCCATCCCTTCATTCCACCTCACCTCATTCCACTTCATTTTCATTAATTACTCAATTTATTCCCTAAAAAGGTGAACAATATTTTCTCCACGATCTTCACAACAAATCCTCCACACATTCAGGTATGTGCACATTAATTGCTATCTTTTAATCATCTTTTAAGTCCATTCATTTAATCACTGTATGTTAGTATAGACATTCACATAACATGTCATTATTCCCTGTCAAATTGCCACTCTCATCTCGTATGTGCGAACACATGTCCGAATTTAGGTTGGTGGGGAAGAAAAAGATGCAAATATATTTCCCATGTGCCAATTTATGCTAGGCTACGTCAGAAAATTTAAATGAGCCAATTTGAAATTTTAGTGAGAGGACGGCTCGCATGTGTGA
Organism: Sequoia sempervirens; assembly: GCA_007258455.2. Classification (NCBI taxonomy): domain Eukaryota; kingdom Viridiplantae; phylum Streptophyta; class Pinopsida; order Cupressales; family Cupressaceae; genus Sequoia; species Sequoia sempervirens. Next base: position 46,228 of record VDFB02196654.1, on the reverse strand, counting down.
TGTGACATTAACTGTAGCCGCCATTTCTTCCCATCATAATTCTCCTTTATCACTCATTTTCTTTCTATTATTGACTATGTCGTAATCTTGAGTTGCAAGAAAAAAGGTAAAACAAAAGAAAGGGAAAATTCAGTCGATATTGGCATTGGAAATTTAGTAGGTATTGGAGGAAGGTGTTTGGTTTTCAGATAGGAATTACAGGAAGGAAATTTTGCAGAGTGATAGTTGATTACAGACAATGGGAGGAGGGCTAATTCAAATTGAGCCCTCGGTTCATGATGTTTTATTATAGAATGCCCAATGTTTGGCCGAATTTATAAACTGTGGATAGTTAGATTACTTCTTGAAGTTGAAGGGATTTGATGAAAGAATTGCAATTTAATTCGCCCAAACATTTTTTGAAGGAAAAACCACAATAAAAGGGTTGGAGGTCATGGCAACTAAGGAAGGAATTGCAGAGGTTACAAGGTTACCTGCTGATGGCGAGCATTACCCTGCCTCTAGAGATGCCAGGTCAGCTAGGGCCAAGTTTATAGTACATGGTGAACCTCCAATCAACATGGATAAATAAGGTGCAAATAGAACCTATATGCTAAAACCATGGAAGCAACTAGCCATCTAAATTATAAGGTATCTCACCTATGAAGGTCATCTATCGAACCTGCATTCAGTATATTTCAAACTCTTGAGTCACATGAGGCACAAGAGGAGGATGAATGTTCCTAACGTGCTATACAATCTTCTCTCAATCATGGCAGTCGAGACCCAACAAGGTAGGGACAATTCTATTTCCCACCATTGTTTGATTAAATTGGTAGTTGAAAAGAATCTACATGATGTGTCTGGGATGACCTGGGAAGAATTTATAAATGTTGATCAAATTGGACTTGAACACTTGCAACCTAGTGTTTTGCCTCAACCTCGTAGGTCCAGTAGGAGATTGAGCACAATTGAAGCTACTCTTGGTGCTTCAACCTTTGGAACATGCCCTAGTGTAAACCCTCCTGTAGTAGAAGAAACCATAGAAATTAGTTCTTCTGAAATAGAGCATTTAGAAAAAGAAAGATCCTCCTCAAATTCTGATGACGACATTCCACTTGATGAAAACTAGGGCACAAAAGAGAGAAGTAGAAATGAGAAAAGGAAAGGCCAAAAGGCAGTCAGTAGAAAGACAGGTGCCAAGTTCTAAGAAGAGGAATGCTGACACTGTTCATCTTGCAGTGAAAGAAAAATTTGAGAGCCCTCCCAGGAAATCAAGACTAGCTGGGCTAGTGATTGGTACACTTCCATAGGAAAGCCCTAAGCCTAGCAAGAAATCACATGAGGACCCTAAAGCTCTAATGGGGCAGGAGAATATAGAAGAAGAAGACATATTTGGGAGAGAAAAAAGTATAACACTGGCCAATCTTGCTAACATTGCAGAAGAGATTGACGAAAATAAGGATTTCCTACAACGTAAGCAAGAAGTCCTGCAGCAAGAGGTCCTGCAGCAAGAGGTCCTACAACAAGAGGTCCTATAGCAACAACCAAAACTAGAGCAGGAGTTCCTACAGCCATAGCAAAAACAAGAACAAGAGCCCTTGTAGAAAGAAGTGGGAGAAGAAACAGTACCCCATAGCTAGAGACAACTGGATAGCCTGAGTCCATGCAGATAGTACTATATGAGGAGAAACCATCAACAAAAAAATTGGTAGGAATTCATAATCCTCTTGATTTTATAGTACATACGACAATTTTGAATTTATGGAAAGAAATACAAAGGAGGGAGGAAGAATGGAAAAAGGAAAAATAGAAATTGAAAAAGGAAATTCAAAAGAGAGATGAGGAAATTGAATATAAGGATGCAGAAATTGCCACCCTGGAGAAGAGGGTGGATGATATGGAAACCTTGGTACCACATATTTTGGAATGTAGGACCCCTCCAAGGGTCTATTCTCTGCACTTGAAAGAGAAATATATCTCTTCTAAGTTGTCAAGGATTGCCTCAGGTTTGAATCCTTCTATTGACACCCATGTTGAATTTTTCAATTCTTATTGAATTGCCTCCCCTGAAATGAAGAATTTTCTATGTGAGTTTTATTTGCATAATTATGTTGTAACTCAAAACCATGATTGGAATCCATTGTTGTATGTTGGGGATTTCCAATTAAGGGCATTTATGTCTTGGGTGCAAAATGAGATTAGTTGGGGACAACAACATGGGGCTTATAAGCAATTGGAGTCTAACATCCCTCTACCCATTAGGGTTGAATCAAGCAACCCAAAGGAAATTTACAGAGAATGGCTTAGAATGCTTCTTAGACCTAGTTATGGCAACAGGATCATGCCTTGGATTGAGGCAGTTTATAATGAGTATGAGGTAAAGGCAGTAGCAAAGGAGGAAACTATGAGAAGATACCTATCACAAAGATGGAATAGCCCAATTGATGAGTTGAAACAGGTTGAACCCCATTCCATCCACAATTATGTTGCAGCACTAAAAAGGATTGATAGGTATATTCAGATTGGGAGAACAAAGGGGTGATTTTGGCTTCCCCTAACTTTCCAGCCACCCATTCTCATGTGGCACGTTCCAAACTTCAGGTTCTACCAGTATGACATTGCTACAAAGAGACAGAGATGGAGCAGATTGGACAAATTAGGAGGATTCTATTAGGACCCTGATTCACACTCAGCAACCACTGATGTTGGACAGTTATCAGTTGCAAATTTTAGAGCTTTGACCAATCAGAAAAACAACCCTTCCCCTATTGGAGGACCAGCAAAACATTAGGTTGGGGGGAGTGATGAGCCTAGCTTTTGGTCCAATTTTGGGTAGAATCTATAGTTTATTTGATGGAAATTGTCATGGACTTTGATTTTAAATGTTGATATTTTCATAATGTTTCCCTCAAGCCATACACATTGGGCTTAATCCTATTTCTACAAGTTTTAATGACATTGGCATATTATGTGGATTATCTATATTGATTTTGCATTTGGTTAATGAATGTTCCTTAAGGCAGTTATAGATATGCAGTTATTGTGCATACTAACATTGCCATGCAAATTTAATTTGAGGATGCTAAGTTGAAGAAGTCACCACCAGTTGGGCATGCACCATAATGTCCATCAAAGGAATCACTCAAGGTCAAACGAGGTTGATGGTAGAAGATTCCTCATGCAACCAAATGTAACTTCCGTGTAGTGGACTTTAATGATTGAGCGAACATGGGTGTTACTGTTGTGCTAAATTTGTGTTTGGACCTGCATGTCTGACTAGATTCCATGCACACATAACTTCTGCCACTCCAATTTCTTTTTTTCCCTAAATGTCATCCTCCCAATCGTGGAGTTGACTGCCTTGTCTATTTGATAGTATGAATAAATATCTGATGCTCCTTCTTAAGGGATTGCATGATTTGATATTGTACTTGCACTCTCAAGTTTTCAGTAATACAAATACATTACTCTTTGGTACTCATGATTTACAGTGAATAAAATAAAGTTTTGAGTTCGAGCATCTGAGTCCTTATTAGTTTTAGAGGATACTTATCCAAGGGGGCCCACTTGGTGAGAAATATTTCCTCTTAGTTTAGTATTAGTTTAGTATTACTTGTTGTTTAGTAATTAGTTAGAAATTTGGCACCGACTGTTCCTGCAACCACTAGAATTCCATTTTGTGATTGTTCCTGCAGCCAAAGTAGACAAAGTAGCCCCCCATTTTTTGCTCAAATTTTCATTTTTGTTATGCATTTTAGTTTGATGTAGTTGTTGATTGATGATTGACATTTATAGTATTCCCTTCTAAGCAATTTACTTTCAATATTGTGAGTTCTTTAGCTGTAGAATGAAAATGGCTACTTTGGGTTCCTAGTGCACATATTGTGCTAACCCATTTCAAGTTCACATCCCTGGGTTGACAAGTTAAATGCACCTTCATGATGATTGAAAGAGCTACTCAGGTTAGATGTCCAATCTCTGAATCATGGTTGTAAGGGCTTAGTTATTAAATCATTAGAGTCCAACACCAGTCACCATAGGAGTACATATAGGTTTGGAGCCATCCATCCCAAACTTCTTCAACATCTCTTTCACATACTTAGACTGTGAAATAAAAATTCCTTTCTTTGTTTGATCAATTTGTAGCCTAAGAAGGAAATTCATCTCTCTAAATATAAACATTTCAAATTCTTTATGCATATCCTTCCACAAAAATCTTGCACATATTTTCATTTCCTCCAAAGATAATGTCATAAACATATACAACTAAAATCAAGATTTTTTTATTTTTAATCTTAAAATATAGATTACTATTGGTTGTACCTTTTTTGAAACCTTGCTGAATCAAATACCTCTCTAACCTCACATACCAAGCTCTAGGAGGTTGCTTCAATCCATATAAATATTTCTTCAATTTACACACCATATCCAATTGATCTGTCAACTAAAATCCTTTTTGTTGTTCCATGTAGACTTCTTCCTCTAGCTCACCATTCAAAAATGCAGACTTGGCATCCATCTAATAGACCTTAAAATATTTATGAGCATAAAATGCTAAGAACATCTTTATAGCTTCCATTCTTGCTACTAGAGAAAAAATTTCCTGAAAATATATCCCTTCTACTTGTCAATAACCTTTACACACTACCCTTGATTTGTTTCTAACTACTTCTCCATTCTCATTCAACTTATTTCTAAATACCCACTTTGATCCAATGATGTTTTTATCTGTCAGTCTTGGGACTAATTCCCAAGTTTGATTCTTCTTAATCTATGTAAGTTCTTTCATGGATTCCATCCAATGTTCATCTTTACATGCTTCACTTACAATCTTCAATTCAATCTCAGAAAGTAAACGTAGGTTTACTTTAGTAGCATCTTGTCACCAATAATCTAAATTTCTGAATTATTCTTCTATACATATCTAGGTGTCTTAGGGGACACCACCAAAGCTTCTTCTTCTCTTTCATTCTATTCATCTCTTTTTTCTTGCCCATCCTTTTCTTGTTCTTCAACATTTTCTATTCTTACAAAATCAGGTTCATCAAATACATATCCATCAATGTCAATAGAATTCTTTATTGTTTCATCAACCTTGAGATTTTCACTCTCAACAATTTTTCTCAGTCTTTTATTGAAAAATTTGTATGCTTTGCTTTTAGTAGAATAGCCAAGAAAAAATCATTCATCACTTCTTGCATCAAACTTTCTCAAAGTTTCTTCATATCTTTTGATTTAACATTTTCTTTTGAATACCTTGAAGTACTTAACAGTAGGAATTCTTCCATGCCATAGCTCATAGGGGGTCTTTGTATTTTTTTCTCTTGCTTGAACATGATTGAAAACATAAAAATTATTATGAATTTATTCTTTCTAGTAAACTTCTGCTAAACCAGCCTCAGTAATCATTGATCTAGTAGCCTCTTGAATTATTATTATTTTCTTTCAATGACTCCATTCTGCTGACGAGTTCTCGGAGCAAATAACTCTCTTTATTCCATGCACTTCAAAAAACATATTAAACTCGTTGGAGGTGAATTCTCCACCTCTATTAGACCTTAAGCATTTTATTCTTAAATTCACTTTATTTTAACCATAACTTTGAATGTCTTGAATCTATCTAATGCATCTAATTTCTCTCTAAGAAATGTAAGCCATGTATATCTAGAATAATCATCAATTAAAAGAATAAAGTACCTTTCACCTAGTAGACTTCTCACTCTTGTAGGACCACACAAATAAATATGAATTAAATCTAGTAGTTTGGTAGTAGATTGTTCCTTTGATTTGTAATGATTTCTTCCTTGCTTTCCAAACTGACAATTCCTACAAATAGCATTAATAGGCTTTGTAATCCTTGGTAAATCTCTCACGTCCTAAACAACACTAATCCTATCTAGGTTATCAAAATTCATGTGACACATTCTTCGGTTCCATAACCAACAATCATTAATCTGAGTCATAAAGCATCGTCCATTAGCACCCTTAACTTGATATATATTTCCTTCAAAAAAAATTCTTGTAGAAATGAATGTTCCAAATTCTTTCTAGATTTTACATCTCTCATCCTTGAACACAAGATCATATCCCTTACTGCACATCTATCCAACACTCAAAATATTATTCCCTAAACCCTTGGCATACTAGACATCATCAATATGATGCTTGCCATCAAAACTTACTAGACCTATCCCTCAAATTTTAGCACTAGTATCATCTCCAAACATAACCAAGCATCCATCATATTTTTCAATCTTAAAAAACCTACTTTTATCACCATTCATGTGATGTGAACAACCATTGGAAAATACCCAATAATTCTTTTTTGTTTTAGCATGTAGGGGAGAGATAATAGTACCTTCATTTTTTTTAGCCAAGAACAAGAATTCATTATCATCAAGATCTCCATACTTTGAATCCTCATCAGATATACTAGCATTCTTATTCACATAATAAGCTTTGTTAATTTTATTTCCTTTCTTTTCTTTCTTATATCTTTGTTTATTCCTCTTAGCTCTTTCTGTACACTTTGCAGCATAATAACCTATTTCTCCACAACTAAATCCTTTAAAGGGTAACTTACCTTCGTACTTGTTGAAGTCTTTCTTCATCCTTCTTACAAAATTATCTTCTATTTCATCAAATTTTTCTTCATTCGGATCTTCAACTTTTGTAGCCTTAAAAGGAATTTCTGATTTGTATCTATTCCTTAGAATCGGCTTCCTCATCTCATAAGATGTCAAAAATCCCAACAATAGATCTTTAGTGTAGGTCTTATAATCTATAATTTGTTCAATAGCACACACCTTATCGATGTAAGAATCAAGGAGAGTTCTAAGAATCTTCATTACAATCCTAGTTTCATCTATCGTAGCACCAAGTCCTCGCATTCTAGCCACTATCTCATCCAATCTCTATATATAAGCTTTAACATTCTCATCTTTAGACATATGTAGAAGCTCAAACTATGTCTCCAAATTCTACAATTTTTCCTTTTTGACTCTTTCATCACCTTCATGTTCTCTTTCCAAAGCATCACAAACTTCCTTAGCAATTTTGAAATTTTGAATCTTAATCAACTCAGAATGCACCAGACTATTCTTCAAGATGTACTTCTCCTTATTGCTCACTTCATGTGCTTTGATCTCATCAACCATACTCAGACCATTAGCAGGAGGAGTGTAAGGATTCTTGTAAGCTTTCTCCACATCATATCCATAATACTCCAGATATTCATCCATCAATATTTTCCAGATAGCATAATTAGTTCCATCAAACCTCAAATAATCATAAACCATTTTTCTAGCCATCCCAGACCTTCCTCAAGTGGTTAAGCTCTTCACAAGGAACCAAGCCTTGATACCAATTTTTGAATAGGACAACTAAGAGGTGGGGTGAATCAATTATCATAGGTTTAATCTTTAATTCATTCATTGGAACTAATTATTAATATTGCTTAAATGATTAACCATTAAATACTAATGCAAAAACTCAAATTCATCACATAAACACAATAAAGGAAAAACCATGGTGATGATTAACCCACACTATAGAGAATATCAAAATCAATTACAAGAGGCTCACTATCTGAGAAACAAGGCCCACTACCAAAACAAGGACTCATTGTCCAACAGGGCTAACAACATGGAGGGCTCACTACCACAAAGATACAAAGAAGATAGAAGAGATATGTGTTGATGGTCCAAAATGGCACAACAACATGCAAACAGAATATTTACTATTTTGTTTCTCCTGAAAGAGAAAGAATGGCGCATGTATATCTAACTCTCAAGGTCTTGGTAATTGGTTCTCGATTGTGTTGATTTCACTCAATGGTTGATGTGAACTATAATGTTCAAGGGGCCTGTTGGTGTTGAGCCTCTGGATTGTTCTAAGATCAAACATAAATTCAAACCTACTTTAACTGAGGTTTTTAAAGAAACAAAAAAAGATAGATCAAAGCTTCGGAACTGAAGAGAATAATAATTCATCCAACTTAACCAAACTTGTTACCTTTCAAGGAATTGCTAACTAAAACTGGAGAACAAAATTAACTTGTGATTGACACACAGTTTCATTCATTCACATTGCTAATTCCAACGGCGGATTGTAAATCACCATTTAGATAAAACATAAAATAAAATTTCATTCCTTGAAAGCTTTTCAAATCAGATGATTAACACAACATAACTACCATTCTGAAGCATAATATGAAGTGGATTTAAATTTGGTTGCTTCTACTATTGGTGAAACAGATAAGCAACATTTACAAATTAGGCACAATCACTAGTGTATAGGAAATCCATGTCTTCAAATCATCTCCATCTACCCTAAGAAAACTTAAAAGATACATTCTTGCCTCTGTTGAATCTAGCTCCTACTCTATTCTACTCTTAAGTTTCTCTACTTTCAGAGAATTCCTCATGTTCAAAATCTATCTCTTTCTATGTATTCCCTTTTTTCTCTCTACTACTACTACTCGTCTCTGAAAAAAATCCTGTTACAAAGAGGCAAAAGTGCCAGATATACAAAACGTGCCAAAAAGAATGCACTGGCCCCTATTTTTAGGGTTTACAAAAATATCAGTTGGTTGTAGGAGGGTCGGCCCTCATATATTTTTGGAATAAAGTTAATGTCACATTCAATGTGCATCCCTTTGTCCATGTCGGTGAAGGATCGCCCCAGGGATGGCCTTTCAGATCTTTTACAACCCTCGCATTAACTTTTGGCCTCTATGTCCATCCTCGAACTTCCTTGCAGAGCTGCTTTGAATGCAGCATTATCATAAATGTTGATCTACCTTTGCCAATAGACACCACAGCTGTCCCTGAGACTCGTGGCTCTTTCTTTCCTTCAACCTTCTTCCTGCTCTAGACCCTTCTACAAGTTAACCTCCTTGAGAGACAACATCTAGCTTTCATGTTAGATCCCCACACCATGGTTCATCAAGTTGATCCATTGCTTTTGATCTCAGAGTAAGTCCATGTCATTTATGCTATGTTGATCTTCCTCACAAGAATAGTCAATCGGTCAAACCGCCAAGGGTTTTCTTTTTAGCTTGCTCTGATTGGTTGAATACACTCCACGTAAGATTCTCAGGTGGTCAAAAGTTCCTCAGACAAAATCGCATGTCGGTGAGACACTAGCCATGTCTCCCCGATGCGATTAGACTTCATAGCAACAGTCGGTATAACACACAACTATCAGTGGGACATCATAGCGAGCGGCCAGAGTCATATCGATATCCTCTTCCATTGGCAAGACTACCACCATTGGCAAGATATCATAGCGAGCCCTTAGAAGTTATACTGTTGTATTCCCATTGGCAAAACATTCGCATTCGGCAAGACATCATCAGTCGGAAGGAGGTCATATCAAGCTCAAATCATTCAGCCAGGAGTCCTACCGATGCTACCTTGTGAGAAAACGTTGATGAGACATTATCAGGTCGGGAAGACCTCATAGTAGACAAGGGTTCCTCTCCCTGACGACAATCCCTTTCGGCAAGACTGCACCCATTCGGCAAGATATTACACCTAGACCATTCCACTTTGACGACACCAATATCAGTCAGCAGAAAATTATATCGAAGGCACCATTTCATGTCAGTGATACCCCCATCAATCAGTAAGACTTCATACCGACGACACCCCCTTTCGGCGAGCTTGGACCATTTCGTGGAGACTCTTGTCAGCAAGATATTATGCCAAACTCATAATCTTTCGACGAGACCTCACCCAATCGGTGAGACATCACACCAAACTCCTTCCTTTCTCCCCGAGCTCAAATCATTCATTTTGGAAAGACTCCCCTCAGTCGAGAAGACATCACACCGAAGGCATTCCGCTTCGGCGAGACCACCAATAGTCGGCGGGACATTACCCCAAAGCCACATCCTTTCGGCGAGATCACCTTTGGTCTGTAAGACATTACACCAACCGACCCTTCCTTCAGCGAGTGCAACTTTGATGCAGAGTGGCAGGGGAAGACAGTCTCTTAAGAGCTTCTCTCAAATACGCTCAAATAAACTCCTTAATACACCATACAAATAATGAGCAAATTAAGCATTATTTTAACTCCACACACCCAAATACAATCAGGAGGCTTGGAAATGACTCATAATCTCTTAACATGGCTAAACTAAGCCAACAAACAAGAGTTCTCACTTTGGAACACTCTTTCATCTATTGCTGCCATATTATGCCTTGTAGCCCTTGTAGCCCTATCTAATGGGATAGTCAACATAAAATCCTTCTAATGAATGAAACCAGGCCAAACTCACTGGTTTTTGACACTTGATACTATCCTATCATCATTCTCCTTGACTATATCAGACCTAGATGTGAATTCATCACTCACTCCTTGTAAAACCAAACTCCTCGTTGTCCTCCCATCATTCACCTTAACCAGATCAGACTTAGGCAAGAGTGCTTTCTCTGCCTTTTGCAAAAACAAACTTTCTACTATCCTAACACTATTTGTAGGTGTCTTCCATACTGTCACAACACCATCAACCTGCTCCAAACCTGCAATCACATCAGACTTACTATTTTCAAGCCTTAAAGGCTCCTTCTTACCCAAAATGACAACTTTACTTTTTCCTTTATCTCTTGCACTACCTTGTAAAGGAGTTAGTTTAAAACTCTCACCATCTTTCCTTATTGTATAGGTGTTTGCCCAACCATCATACATGGTCTTTCTATCAAATTTCCATGGCCTTCCCAAGAGCAGATGACAACAGTCCATTGGAAAAATATCACATAGGACTCTATCCTTATACTCCCCAATCTGGAAATCCACATAGGCTTTTTCATTTACTATTAGACTTTGGCTATCATTGACCCAAGAAACTTTGTAGGGTGCAACATGTGGGATTCTTTCTAAACCCAACTTATCTACCATCTCCCTAGAAACCATATTATCTTGAGAGCCAGAATCAATTACAACTTGACATACCTTCCCTTTGCTTTTGCATGTTGTTCTAAAGAGACTCCTCCTTTGGCTTAGATCTTCTTCTTTTTGTCCCTGCAGCAAGGTCCTTCTTACCATGAGTGCTTCCCCTACTTCTAGATCTGCAGGTCTGCTTGGTGAACTCACACTCTCTTCTTCATCTCCTTGTACATATTGAACTCTTTTATCACCTTTCCTTTCACTCCCACTTGCACTAGTACTAAACCTTTCAGGACACTTGAATGATGGGTGTCCAAACTGTTTACACCTATAGCATCTTCCTGAGAACTCACCATAATCTCTTCTTGATCTAAAGTTGCTTCTTCCTCCTCTCCATCCTCCTCTTGCTTCAGGAACTTGATCCTTGTTCTTATCAGCATCTTGATGATCTTCTTTAGGTTGCCTTGATATTGAACTTGTACCTCTGCCCCTAGATGTGTTGCCTCTTCCTCTTGCTACCTTCTCTTGTCTTCTCTTCAATTTCTCTTCAACCCTCATAGCCATTTGAAAGCATTGTTCAACTGATTTAGGTGCCAAAATGCTGATCTCATCCTAGATGTTATACCTCAAGCCATTCAAGTACCTAGCAACCATTTCATCTTCATCTTCTTCATGCTTAGATCTTATGCTCAACTTATAAAATTCTTCAATATATGATTGCACATCCAAATCTTTTTGTCTAAGATTTTGCAACTTTTTAAGCAATTGAACATTGTAATCACAAGGGAGAAATTTACCTTTCATTTTAGCCTTCATCCTTTCCCATGAAATGATCTTGCTCTTTCCTTGTCTCTCCCTTTCCTCTTGCAAAAAATTCCACCATACCAAGGCATGTCCCTTCAATCTTGTTTTGGCCCTCTTCACCTTAAGTCCTTCATCAACATCTTCACTATCAAAGTAGTTTTCCTTAGCCCCAATCCAATCTAGGAGATCTTCACTATCAAGTTTTCCTCCATACATAGGAACATCTATTTTTCCATGTCCCTCCTTCTTCACAGCCTTCAAAAGCTTGATTGTTCTTGCATCATCAGGGTCCATCTCCTCTTCTTCACCAAGAGCTTCTTCTTCCTCTTCAGTTTCACTCACATCCTCTTCCACTCTATGCTTTGCCTTCCAAGCAGCCATCTCTCTTTTTAAGGCTTCTATCTCCCTGTCATGAGTGTCAATTTTCCTTGCAATTACACTTCCTTTGGGTGGCATTTTCACAATCCTATCTCTTCACCAACCTGCAAAACCAATCTAACAACACAAGATCTATTCCCTTGCTCCGATACCACTATGATGCAGAGTGGTAGGGGAAGACAGTCTCTTAAGAGCTTCTCTCAAATACGCTCAAATAAACTCCTTAATACACCATCAACTAATGAGCAAATTAAGCATTATTTTAACTTCACACACCCAAATACAATCAGGAGGCTTGGAAATGACTCATAATCTCTTAACATGGCTAAACTAAGCCAACAAACAAGACTTCTCACTTTGGAACACTCTTTCATCTATTGCTGCCATATTATGCCTTGTAGCCCTGTCTAATGGGAAAGTCAACATAAAATCCTTCTAGTGAATGAAACCAGGCCAAACTCACTGGTTTTTGACACTTGATACTATCCTCCACAAACCCTTAAAACCACAAGTTTTGACTCCAACACAAAGGGCAACAAATTACATGTTTTCTAATGCTACAAGGAGGCCTAAAAGACACTTTTCAATGCAAGTATGGTTACCTTGGCACACCCCAACACCCCTAAGCCAATGAATGCATTCCTATACCTTCAATAAACTCATTCCAACTGATCCCAAGCAACACAAAACAGAAAACTCACAAATCTTACCTCAAATCAGATTTTTGCAACAAATTTTGGCTTGTCACATAGAGATGCTAAGCCTAGGGTTGCTCAAAAGTTGCACCAGAACCCCTTCCATCCTCCAAGACCTTCAAGAACATAAATTACATGATCTTCCTCACCTTCCCACCAAAAATCAGGCCATGAGCAAGTGGAGAAGGCGAGTTATAAAGCTTTTTAGACCAAACCCGAATTTTGAGGGTTTTCCAGACCACTTTCAGTAAAACACAAATATCTCTTTCAATTATTTATGAAAAAGTCTCAAACCACCACAAAAAGAAAGGTAGTTCAATTATCTATTGATCCATTATGTTCTTCAGCATGTACAGTACATAATAATTCTGTACCATGCGTTTTAGCAGCAATTTTACACATAGAAAATGAAGGAAAACAGGGTTTCTTTTTATTCAAACTTTCTCCAAACTTCAGAATCAACATGCCTCGACCAAAAGAGGCCTATTTCAGCCTTTTAAACCTCTTTCCAAATCCCTCCAACTGATTTTTGAATTATTTGGATGTTGGAAACAACTAATTTTTAAAATATTCCAAACTAGACTCCTAATTGCCTAGTTAAGGCAATTTATACTACTCTCAAGAAGCCCACTTACAATAAACATTTAAAAGGTGTTAAAACACCACAAAACACATCAAAAACATCAAGGATACTCCCCTCAAATACCTGGTTGCACCAAGGCATCTTAATTCCTTAAATTGCTTAGATGCACCAAGTTCACATGGTGAGGAAGGAGACCTTGTTCTTACAACTAGACTTGACTTCAAACCCAAAACTTGTTACAAGACATGAAAGATGGTTCTTGGAACCTTATTACATCCCAAACTTCTTGAAAACACATAAAAAAAACAAACAATACCTCCAAGTTGCTCCCAATTACATTATTATTGGTCTTTTTTAGACTTTATTAAGCCTAAATAAGCACAAAACATTCTTATTCCATCCTAGAATTCATTGTCATCATGAAATTTGTTGAACCTTCAAGGACTCTTTTCCCTTTCATTCCAAGGTGTAGGTTCCCCTGCACCAAACTTCTTCTGGCAAGACCCTGCCCTGTCGGCCAGACTTCTCCCTGATGACAAATCCTTTCAGCGAGAGTTTACCCTGTCGGGGAGATATCACCCCAAAGCAAACCCTCTTTGCCAAGACTTCAACCATTTGGCTAGACCTCATAGTGAATGCAAATCTTTCTCCCTGCTGACAGCCTTGTGAACAACTGTCGGCGAGACTTTCGTCTATTGGCAGGACCCTACTCTGAAGCCAGCTCATTTTGGCGAGACCTCACCCCGTCGACATCCTTCTTTGGTGGGACTTCCATTAGTTAGCAAGATGTTATGTCGAACCTAAAATCTTTCAGTGAGGCCTCCTCTAATCGGCGAGATACATAAAAACTCATGGCAACTGAAATGTCTGGGCGACTGGTGTATTTCAAATGAATGGAACGCACTGCTAGTCGGCAAGACATTTGGAGGGTCTCACCAAATTTCTTCATTGAGGAATTTTATGCCAAATCTGATTGAGGTATGCTTTCTAACAGAATTCCTTGTAAAAAGCATCAGATGTATGATTTAATCCTGCAAAAAAAATATCTCCATTAGCCCTCAAAAGCATATAAAATATATCATTTTTTCATCATTTCATCAATTTTAACAAAAGGAACCCAACTATGGTTGAAGCATAACCAAATCAGACAGTCTAACAAAAGATAGACTTAGGAGGAAAACAAAATAACTCCTAAGACCAAACCAGACAACCAAAGGCAAAGAAAACAAAAGAAAAGGGGGACCTGTTTTGTTCCAGAATAAAATGGGGTGGTTATGCAAGGCATAACAAATGGCGACTCGGCTGGGAAAATGGTTTAACCATTTTCAAGAAACTGAAAGATTCAGCTACCCAGACCTCCTGGTTTATGAATATCACAACTCAAGTTGGGTTAGTTTTAACAACCAAGGTTGAGCTAGAATCTCAAATGTAAGTCAACACTGGCTACCCCTGAATCTATGTGTGTGCTTAATGGTGCATGATCATTTTATAAAGTTTTCCTCATCTTTTGAACAACAATGTGCAAGATTTGAACTACATGGGTTGATTCCCTTTAGCTATTGTGCAATGATATCCTGGACATTGCTCTACTACCAGTCAGGTGTCCATAGCCCCGACGAAGATACCTCTAGTTATCTCATAGCATTGCTCTACTGCCAGCCAGGCGTCCATAGCCCCAGTAGAGATACTGGAATCACCCATTCATATTGAACCTTCTTTTCTTTTAGATAATTCACCTCTTCTTTTTTTCTTGGAGTTTCAGTTATTTCATTCAAATTTTCTTTTCAATATGTCAGATGTTTGACATCTGTCCTGGGTTGAAAAATACCATAGACCTCATAACAGCATCTAGGGGATCAGATTTTTCATTCAAATCTTACAACACTATCATCCTAGGACAAATATAGCATTACAAAGGGAGATGATCTTGGTGATTTGTGACAGATTGAGAGGTACTGAATGAAGATTGTTTACTTTGCACCTTGTTTTCAAGACTTTCCACAACTCTTATTGGCAATGGACATAAAACAACGAATTTAGGAAAAAATCATCCAATCAGAAAACCTGAAATTATCTAAACCACTTCCCTCCTAATAACCAAAGTATACTTTAGATAACAACCCACAATTTCAAGATGGAAAGAACAGAGAAACCCCAAAGAAATAAACAAGACAGACACCAAACAACAAAGGAAATAAAAGGACAGAAAGAAAGAACAAACAAACAAACAACAAAACTATCTACAAACATAACAACAAAAAAATTATTTACAAACAAAAAAATCAATTATTTATATAAATGCACAGGCCAGCAAAAATACCAAACTTCACGACTCAAAATAATGTTTAAGAAATTGTCCATTGACAGGAAATGGAACAGGTTCTCCAATTAAACTATTTAGCCGGAAAGC
Source organism: Sequoia sempervirens (assembly GCA_007258455.2). Taxonomy (NCBI): domain Eukaryota; kingdom Viridiplantae; phylum Streptophyta; class Pinopsida; order Cupressales; family Cupressaceae; genus Sequoia; species Sequoia sempervirens. The sequence continues at coordinate 30,486 of VDFB02196654.1, read as the reverse complement.
ATTTTCTCCCAAGATTTCAGCAATTTGATAGGGACCCAACCAGAGCTTATCAAATTTCTGGTGGTTGCCCTTCTTTTCATTAGCTTTATCCCATATCAGCACAAGATCTGATAATCTGAAAGCCTTGATTTTGGCTCTTTTGTCAAACCAACATTTGACAACAGCCTGGTGTCTAAAGAATTGTTGCAAGGCAGCATCCCTCTGCTCTTCTAATTTCAACAAGGCAACTAATCTTACTTCTATCCTATCATCATTAGAGTAAAATTTTTGCATAAACTCAAGGATAGGTATTTTCAAGTGAATAGGGAACATAGGGTCTTGACCATACACTAGCTTAAATGACGAAGTCTTTAAAGCAACCTTGATCCTAGTCCTATCTGCCCATAATGCAAATCTTAGTTGGGTATGACAGTCCCTAGGATTTTTCTCTAGCAGTTTTTTGATTACCCCTAAGAGATTCTTATTAGTGATCATAAGCCCATGAAATGAACTTAGCAGAAGAAAAGGAAGAGCCATTGTCACATACCAATGCGAAGGGTACTCCAAACCTAGTTGTGATGCATTCGGTGAGGAACTTGATTACCACCTTCGTTGTGCTATTCTTGCAAGGTATAGCCTCCATCCATCTTGTACAATAATCTGTGATAGTAAAAATAAATTTGTGTCCTACAGAAGAATTTGGGTTAATCACCCTAATAAAATCCAGTGCCCATTGGGAAAATGGCCTTACCTCATAAACAGGCTGCAATGGCATGACTAAATGGCATTCTTTTGATGTAGAAATTTGGCATATGTGACATGTTCTTACATGTCTATGGGAATCTTTGAACACACATGGCCAATAATAACCAGATCTGAGGATCTTATGCACTAACGAATCTGCAGAACCATGGCCTATGCCATGTTTCCCGTGGAATTCAATAATCACGTGTTTAGCCTCTTGCTGATCAAGGCATTGTAGGTACACTCCCTCAAAAAATTTCCTATACAGCAATTCTCCTTTGAGCATGTAATGAGAGCCTTTCATTCTTAGTGCTCTCCTCTAAGTTGTATACATTCCCTCTGGGCACCGATTGTTGAGCATGAAATAGATGATATTGGCATACCAAGGGTCATTGGAAAAGGAATGTGTTGTGTATTTCTAATGCAAAGCAAGGTGGAGGAACATTCAACCAAGCTTTGAAAACCAAACACCAACTCAAAATCAAATAACTAGCACAACTTCCATAGGGTCAGCTCTATGGCTTCCCAATTCACAACTGAGCAACTAAAGGACCAACTCCTCAAAGAAAACTGTAAGAACACCCACTGATCATCCATATAGCATCCATATTCCATAAAAAAGATAGTTCCAAGCTTACAAGTAAGATTCATTTGTCAAAACATAGAAAAACATTAAGACACCGTGTCCAAGGGCTAGTAGAATTAGCCCACATTTACAAACAAAGTGTCTTTTAAACTTCCTTTCACCTTACCAACTCTTGGACAGTCACAAATTGTGGCACAAAACAAAAGATTCATTGATCAAAACCTCCATACTGCCCTTCTATGTTGTTGCTCCAACAAACCCGCCTTTTCCTTCCTAAAAACTAGGGCTTATTGAAAGTCCTATACCCAGATCACTTGCAGACCTAAAACCACTTGAATCCTTCATATTTCAACCTGCACATGCTCAACACATCTTAATATTTGACTACCCTCATGTTTTGCACATACTTCATTTGTAAACCACCTTATTTTCCACTCTTTTCACCCCTTTACCATAGGGTTTCTAACTTCTATTCACCCCAGGTATTCCTCAACCTCTCAAATCATTGAAACACATCTAATTATACCCAAAAACACCAAAACCAACAACTTCCATCCTATTCTCCTTACACAACTCAAAAAACCTTATCCTAGCTATGCTTAAAAGGCATAAAATCTGTCTTTTATACTGGGGCAGCGTTCTTAGGCTCCTCACATCTCTTTATCAGTGCAAGAATAAATTCCTATACCTACTCCTACACTTAACATGACCATTCCACCAAGAAACAGTAATTACAGAAAGGTGGAATGGCCTTTTCAACTCATTTTGAGGCTCAAAACCCTCAACCCTGTTTTCTAACCAGTCTTTAAATTTTAGTCACTAAGTTGCTTGAAATACAAGTTTATCCCTCAAGAACCAATTCAAAACAAATAAAACACAATCCTATATTAGAATCCAATCATTTATGACCAGTTCCTGTTGTACGGACCCGTACACAGGCTGGAAATGAAGGAAAAAGCCAGAAAATAACTAAAAAAAAGAGATTTTTATTAATTTTTGCTCTTCAAAGTGCTTCAACCAACCCTTCTCGAGCCTTCAAGAGGCCATTTAAACAATTTACAATCCAAACTACCCATGAAATTCCTATAACTGACCACAAACTACCTTAACCCTTACATTGCTTAATTTTGCATTGTTTGACAATTTGTTAACAACAAACACAGTATTATGCAACCTTTTGCACTTTTGGAACAACTAACCTAAAAAAACCCCCAATTACATGAATAATAGTCTCAAAGACATTATTTAACATTAATTTACTCAAATACCCCTAAATTCCTAATGCCTTCCTTCAAAGGATAAATTGTTGAAACTGTGTGTACTGGGTGCTCCTGCACCATACACCCTGGCTTGAAAATTCTTCCAAGTCTCTTGGAAGCCTTTACCTACAACAAAGTCGAACCTCCATCCTCTGATACTCCTTGTAGATGCTTCATCTTGACCTTTGGCTTTGTCTTTTCCATGTGTAGCATTCCCTTGCTTGAATTGATTCCTTGGTTTTGCACTATCAATCTCAGACCTGCACTTACATACCTTAACCAATTGCTCCCAACATTCTCAACATGTTCACACAACACCACACTATGTGCTTCACCTTTCATCTTGACTCTTGGCTTAACCTCCATCATCAAAATCATCAAAACAAAGAAATAGCAAACCATTCTCTTCATTCTCTGCCTCTCCATTTTCCTCCTCACAGCTTTTCCCAGCTTTCCCATGCTCAAAATAACCTGCATAGTAGTAGACACAACCCCTATCCAATCCATATTCTCTATTTTCTGCTCCATCCCAATTGGAGACTTCCCAAATTGTTTTCCTCTAGCCTTCACTAGGCCATTCACCATCAACTCTTCCTTTCTTGGAAATTCACTTATCCATTTTACTTGATCTTCTTCATCATTCAAAGTGACTGCACCTTTCTCATTAACTTCACACTCTCCTACAAACTCACTCACTACCCCTTCTTTTACCTTATCTTATTCTTCTTCCAATAAGTCTTCATAAGCATCCTCAAAGACATCTTCCTCTTCTTTCATCTTCTTTGCACCTTTAAGTTCCTTGACATTTGGGCTTTGCATCAGTACCATTATCTTATTGTCCTCTGTATCCTCTGTCCCACAGTCCACTGTATTCACAATCTTTGTCTTCTTATCACTTACATATGCTGTTAAGGGACACTCCACTGCCCCAATCATGATCTTGTTATAATTTTCAAGCCTTTCATGGCTTTCTCCAAACTTCCCACCTGTCTTGTTTGTATCTCTTCTTTCTCCTTTAACATTCTCAGCCTTCAAAACTTCCCTGTCATCAGATGTTCTGCCCTGCTGCAACTCATCTCCTTTGTTATCAAGCTTTTGTGGCTCCCCATTACCCTATCCATTCAGTAGACATTTCTTCTCACCTTTATAGACCTCACTAGGCCTTCCTTGGCTCTCCATTGATAACTCTCCTACATTCTTATTCTTTTCTCTTTGAGGGATCTCTACCCCAAGTGCCTTCTGCTCACAATACTTTGTCTCAGCTTCTTGTACCACTATACTTTTCATAGGTGTCTTCCCTAGAACACCATTAACCTTCAATGAAAAAACTTCTTTATGTCCTTTATCTTCAACACAACCTTCAAACTTACCTTTCTCTTTTAAGGTCATTTCATGTTTGACCTTCACTTCTCTTGTTTCTCTTATGTCTTCAATCTGCACTGTCCTTCCCAATGCTTCTTCATGGTGTTTTTCTTTCTCCATTGCAACTATGCTATGCCCTATTGTCTCTTCCAGGTTCCCTTGTTCCTTTTGCTCAAGCATCTCTCTTTTTCCACACATCCCTATCCTTCTTTGTGTCCCTTCTTCCTGCAAACAACTCAAAATATACCTTTGCCCATCCTTTTCAATTTCATACACATTAAACCTCCCATCATGCATAGCAAATCTATCATATTGCCAAACCCTTCCTAGTATCATATGACAATCCCTTATAGGCATAATATCACATAATAGAACATCTTTATAAGGACCAATTTCAAAATCTACAAATGCTTGCTCTCTAACCACAACATGCTGACTATCATTTACCCAATATGCCTTGTAAAGTGATTCATGTTTTAGCCTTGTCAAATGCAATTTTTCAACCATTTCTTCTGAAACAACATTACCCAATGAACCTGAATCAATCATTACTTTATAGATCTTACCTCTGCATTTGCATCTGGTCTGGAAGGTAGCATGCCTCATTTGTCCTTCTTTCTCATCCAACCTTCTGAAGTCCATAATGTCTTGTATCTTCCAATGCTTCTCCTGCAATCTTCAAGAGATCTACTTCCTTGCTTTGATACCACTCTGATGCAAAGCAGGGTGGAGGAACATTCAACCAAGCTTTGAAAACCAAACACCAACTCAAAATCAAATAACTAGCACAACTTCCATAGGGTCAGCTCTATGGCTTCCCAATTCACAACTGAGCAACTGAAGGACCAACTCCTCAAAGAAAACTATAAGAACACCCACTGATCATCCATATAGCATCCATATTCCATCAAAAAGATAGTTCCAAGCTTACAAGTAAGATTCATTTGTCAAAACATAGAAAAACATTAAGACACTGTGTCTAAGGGCTAGTAGAATTAGCCCACATTTACAAACAAAGTGTCTTTTAAACTGCCTTTCACCTTACCAACTCTTGGACAGTCACAAATTGTGGCACAAAACAAAAGATTCACTAATCAAAACCTCCATACTGCCCTTCTATCCTGCTACTCCAACAAACCCTCCTTTTCCTTCCTAAAAACTAGGGCTTATTGAAAGTCCTATACCTAGATCACTTGCAGACCTAAAACCACTTGAATCCTTCATATTTCAACCTGCACATGCTCAACACATCTTAATATTTGACTACCCTCATGTTTTGCACATACTTCCTTTGTAAACCACCTTATTTTCTACTCTTTTCACCCCTTTACCATAGGGTTTCTAACTTCTATTCACCCCAGGTCTTCCTCAACCTCTCAAATCATTGAAACACATCTAATTATACCCAAAAACACCAAAACCAACAACTTCCATCCTATTCTCCTTACACAACTCAAAAAACCTTATCCTAGCTATGCTTAAAAGGCATAAAATCTGTCTTTTATACTGGGGCAGCGTTCTCAGGCTCCTCACATCTCTTTATCAGTGCAAGAATACATTCATATACCTACTCCTACACTTAACATGACCATTCCACCAAGAAACAGTAATTACAGAAAGGTGGAATGGCCTTTTCAACTCATTTTGAGGCTCAAAACCCTCAACCCTATTTTCTAACCAGTCTTTAAATTTCAGTCACTAAGTTGCTTGAAATACAAGTTTATCCCTCAAGAACCAATTCAAAACAAAGAAAACACAATCCTATGTCAGAATCCAATCATTTATGACCAGTTTTTGTTGTACGGACCCGTACACAGGCTAGAAATGAAGGAAAAAGCCAGAAAATAACTAAAAAAAAGAGATTTTTATTAATTTTTGCTCTTCAAAGTGCTTCAACCAACCCTTCTCGAGCCTTCAAGAGGCCATTTAAACAATTTACAATCCAAACTACCCATGAAACACCTATAACTGACCACAAACTACCTTAACCCTTACATTGCTTAATTTTGCATTGTTTGACAATTTGTTAATAACAAATTATGCAACCTTTTGCACTTTTGGAACAACTAACCTAAAAAAACCCCCAATTACATGAATAATAGTCTCAAAGACATTATTTAACATTAATTTACTCAAATACCCCTAAATTCCTAATGCCTTCCTTCAAAGGATAAATTGTTGAAACTGTGTGTACTGGGTGCTCCTGCACCAATTTCTGGCAAATAATGTTCTCACCAACATTAGCTATGGATTTAGACAAGCCTAGACCTCAGACAAGTTTTATGGGGTGAATCTCCAGATCGAACTCCTACAAAATAGCCATCCATTTCCCTCTTTGTTCTCCCAACTCGCTCTGCATAAGTAGAGACTTCACAGCTGCATCAGGAACTACAACAATAATTTGACTTCATAAGATGCAGTTCCTGAACTTCTTGACAGCTCTAACCAACGCAAAAGCTTGTTTTTCAAGAGGTGGGTATTTGACTTTGGTATTCTTAAATGGAGAACTCATGAAGGTGATTTGCCTCTCATCTCCCTCCTCTCTGCGTTGAGTCAGGACAGCTACACACGAGTGTTCAGAAGCAAAAGAATAAATATAAAATGGCTTCAAATATTCAGGGCTGGTGAGAACGGGCACTTCTAAAATGGATTGTTTGACTTGAGAAAGTGAGGCCTTTTCCTCATCAATCCACTCTATTTTGGCATCTTTCTTCATCATTTCATTTAATGGGTTTACAATTTCTGCAAAACCAGTGATAAACTTTCTCACAAAGTTGATCTTTCCAAAGAAAGATCTCATCTCCTTCTTGCTTCCTGGCCTGGTTATCTTTAGAATGGACTCAACTCGGTATGGATTGATCGATATTCCTCTTTCCGAGATTATGTGTCCCAAAATTCTCCCTTCAGAAACCCCGAACACACACTTTTTGGGATTCAAGGAGACACCATATTGGATACATCTTTCAAGAACTTTAGCCAAGTCTTTCACATGGTTTAGTTTATCTTTAGAGAATACTATTAGGTCGTCCAAGTAGACGATGATGCATTTACCAATCAAATCTTTGAACGCTACATCCATGGCACGTTGAAAGGTTGCTCCAGCATTTATCAGACCAAATGGCATCCTTCTGTAAGAAAAATTTCCCCACTTAGTAGTGAAGGTTGTCTTCATTTTGTCTTCATAATTAACTATCACCTGATTGTATCTAGAATAACCATCCAGGAATGATATCATTGGAGATCCATTGACAATTTACAAGACCTCGTCCAGAGAGGGGAGTGGGTATTTGTCCTTTTCTAAAGCTCTGTTTAGATTCCTGAAATCTACACATAGCCTGATCTCTCCATTTTTCTTACGGACTGGAACCAAGTTAGCCACCCATGTTGAATGTTGTATAGGGAAGATTATTCTTGCAGAAATCAATTTATGAACTTCTTTAAATATCAGGAGTTCAATCAAGGCATTGACAGGACGTTGTTTCTGCCAAAATGGTTTAACTTCAGGCTTCAAAGGAATAGTATGAGTTATCACAAAAGCATCAAATGTTTTTAGGTCTTCATACCCCCAGGCTATTGCAACAATATCGCTCTTCAGTGCCCTCAATATATTTTTTTTGATTGCTTCAGGGAAAACTTTTCCTATGTAAACATTTCTTTTCGGGCTAGAATCAGCTAGGTTGACAGTTTGTTATTCACCTCCTTTATCTTCAGCTGATATCTTCTCCTGAGCCCTTGGTTCTGAATCAAAAATTATTTCTAAGGCCACCATTACCTTGGGAATGCTATTACTTTTCAAATTGAGGACCCCCTCTGTATCGCAGTCTTCGGGGTTCCAATCTCCTTAATCCTTGTTGGACTCATCAACGATTTGTCCTTCAAAAACATCTGAGCTTGCTAGAAAAGCAAGGATATGTCGATCATCATCAAAAACTTGAAAGTTCTTGATGCTATCAGGAACAACCAGGGTGGATACCAATTCTACTGAGACTCTCTGAAGTGTGGAGTCTTGCATGGGTTCTAGGCTACTTGTGGCAACAGCTAATGAATCGGCTATTTGATTTTCTTCTCTAGGGATTAAACTAATCCCAAAAGCATCAAAGTCCTCAATCAAGTTCTATACCCGATTTCTATAGGCTACTAGCCTTTTATTGTGACATGTGTATTGGCTATGCACTTGCTTGATAACTACTTCTGAATCTCCTTTAACCATCAAGGCAGTAACTTTCTTCCTATGTGTGAACATCAGCTCCCGAGCTAAAGCTTCATATTCCGCTATGTTGTTGGTGCATCTAAACTGCAACCTGTAAGAAGCAAAGAAAGTTCTCCCTTTCAGGCTAGTTAATTCAATCCCACCACCATAGCTTGTTTTGGACTTGGATCCATCAAACATGAGGGTCCATAGCTAATCATGAGCTGGGGTTGATCCTTTGTAGGTTATTGTGGCCGTTTGTATAAGATGAGCCATAGGTGGGGCCACTTGATCTTTTGCATCAAATATTGGGAAGGGGTGTTCAATAGGTTTCTCATGTGTAATTTCCAATTTCTGCTCAGATATATAAGGTAATTCATGGCTATCCTTCTGACAGTCAGTTGTATCTTTAACCAATCCCTTGAGTTCTGGTATACTTGTGAGTGCAGGGATATCAAATAGACCTTGGGGTTGTTCTTCGTAACTATGTTGGTCTGGTATTGTGACTGGGATAAGTTCAATTTGAGAAGGGACTTCCTTTGAAGGTATATTATCCTTGGTTAACATTACTGCATTTTTGGCTTCGAATAAGAAGTGGTCTACAATGGTCTCAAGGTGACTTAGGCTAGTTTCCTCAGTTTGGGAAACATGATGCAAAATACTAGTGCAGGGTTGGAAGGTCAATTTTGAATGATTTTGGTAGTGTACCCTGCACCAGTTAGGGAGTAGAAGATTCTGCAAATCGATATCTTCCCCTAAGACCAACTGATCTTGTTACAACTTCCTGATCAATGCCTGTTGGTTTTCATTAATCGTGGGATCAGGTAATTTTTGTGTTGACAAATCTTTAGAATAAATAACCGAAAAGGTTAAAATTTCTTCTCTTATAAACCCCTATCTCGGTTTCAAAATAAGCTACCTCGTTGGGACAATCATACTCAGTGATGATATGTTTGAGGTGAGGTTCACTTTCAATCCTAATCTACGTAGGCACTCCCCTCCATGGTAGCCACATATGTGAAAAGTTGAGGGAGAGATATCCCCCTATACTTTTCATCAAATCTCTGCTTAACAGCATACCATAAGTCTTAGGAATTTCTGCTACTTGAATAATCTATATTGGTTAAAATCCTAGGGTCAGACCCTACTTTTACATGTATATTTCTTAATTCTCCAACTACATTAGCCTTTGTTTTATCAAGTTGGATGACCTTCTTGTTTGTTTGGATAGGGTTCAATCCCAATTTCTTGCATATAGAAAATGGCATAACATTTCTAGAAGCCCCTGAATCTAGCAAACAATTATGTAGGTTCTTCCCATAGATTTTTAAACTCAAAAGGAATGGTGGGGTACCTACCTTGCTTTTGTACAAAGCTGTGTTCATGTCTGCAACAGGTGCCACCTTGGTTTTCCCTTTTGATTTATCAACTTCTTCCAAAGCTTCCAGCACTATCTCTCGTTGGGCAGGGCACCACTTTAGGATGTCAAAGTATGATAAAGAGGTTTTATGTTTCTGCATCTCAGAAACAATATCAAATTCTATGTTATAACTTGCATTAATTTTGACAATACCAGGTGAGTTACCTTTGTTATGGAAGTCAAGTGGACCTTTTGGTGGAGGAGGGTTATTATCAGCACTTTGGTTCAGAGGCACCATGTGATTAGGTGGTGTTAATGTGGTGAACAGACCCTTATTTTGATTTATTAGGAAGTGTCCTCCCTTTGTCTAAAAGGCTTGGGCATCATACATGTCTTCCTCTGGTTCATTCTCATTTTGCATTGGGAATGAAGGTTCTTCCTCAAAGAGGTCATAAGTCATTGTTGTATCTACTGAGCCACCTTCTTTATTTGAATTCCCTTGGAATGTGTCGGCATCTGTATGTGCCATCTTCATGACTTTCTCCATTTCAGGGCAGTTTACCTTGGAATGGGTTGAAGTATCATGTAGCCTACACCAATTAGTCATAAAATTAAGGTCAGCCATGTTTGCAGTATGTTTCTTGTCCTCATTAGCTTGATAATTGTGAGAAACTCCTCTATTATTTGGCTTTGTATTCCATTGTCGGTTGTTATTTGGTCTTTGATTATCTCCCCTATTTTGGTTTTGATAGCCTTGATTGGGGGAGCTTTGGCCTTGATAATTTCTCTGGTCGTGATTGTAATTGTTTGAGTAATTACCCTGATTGTTATTGCTCTGATTAGGATAATTACCTTGGTTCTGACAAGGGCTCATTTTAAGCTATGCCATGTCATTTGTGACTTGAGACAGAGTTTTCTTTAAGGTCTCTACCTCATTTGTGAGTTGGACTGTCTTTTCTCTTTCAACACTCTTAGCAACAGATGGCTGACCGACATGATTTGGTGTTCCAGCTTGGTTATGATGACCATGTGGACTATGATTAGCCTGTGATTGTTGAAAGAAATCAAGAGCTTCATTGGCAAAGAATGGATTGGAGATTAAGTCTGCAACTTAGACATAGGTCCATAATGGGAAGGAGACATCCCTGGGATAGTATTGAATAAAGGGGGTGGTCTAGGCATCTGATACCCTATTGAAGGAAAACCTCCTCCCAAACTTCCTTGTTGAGAGCTAATTTGTTGTTGCAACTTAATGGCTAGATGATAGACTTTAGACAGGGAATCAATATCTTCCGGTTGATAAGTCCTTTGTAGGAATAAGCCAGTCAAAGGGTCTATAACTCTAAAGTATGCTTGAATGGCACTATTCTCAGCAACTAGATAGGGGTCCTGTAGTCTCCTATACATTCGTTGAAACCCAGTATTAAAAAAGGGCAAGGATTCACACGGTTCCTTCCTAATGGTAGAAAATTGGTGGAACAAAAGGGTTGGATCCACATAAACTCTGAACTAATTTATCTAAGCATTCTCCAGGTCCGTCCAGCTTAGAATGGAACCTTGTGGAAGATTAAGATACTAGTTGTACGCCATATCCCCTAAGGAATAAGGGAACAACCTACAAACTACATCATGGTGAGCTACATGAGCTCTGGTAAAAGCATCCTTAAAAGCTTGTATGTGCTCTTCAGCACTCCTTGATTCGCCATGAATGTACTTGGGACATAACTTCTTAGGATTCTTAGGCATATCATGAAATCCTCCAGGAATAGTCCCCAATGGAGAGGGATTATTCTTAAAAAATTCCATTGGTAGTAGTGGTGGTGGTTGAGCTAGTTGTTGGATGGGTTGAACTAGCTGTGATGGCAATTGAGATGGATTCAGTGGTGGATTGATAGGTATCCACTGGGGTATTGGTGAAAAACCTGGTGGAGTGAGAGGAGCTAACAGAGGTGGTATGGTGATTGCCCTAATCTTGTAAATCTTATGTCTTATTGGGGTCTTGAGTTCTATCAAAGGTGGTGGATTTTCAGCAGATCGAAGAACTCTACGGGACCTTTCTAGTGAGAAAAACCCAGTATTATCCAGTTTTCTCTTCTAGGCCCTCCTTCTAGCGCCAGTTTCTGTTGATGGTCCAAAATGGCACAACAACATGCAAACAAAATATTTACTATTCTATTTCTCCTGAAAGAGAAAGAATAACGCATGGATATCTAACTCCCAAGGTCTTGGTAATCGGTTCTCGACTCTGTTGATTTCACTCAATGGTTGATGTGAACTATAATGTTCAAGGGTCCTACTAGTGTTGAGTTGTTGGATTGTTCTAAGATCAAACATAAATTCAAACCTACTTTAACTGGTTTTTAAAGAAACAAAAAAAGATAGATCAAAGCTTTAGAACTGAAGAGAATAATAATTCATCCAACTTAACCAGACTTGTTACCTTTCAAGGAATTTCTAACTAAAACTAGAGAACAAAATTAACTTGTGATTGACAGACAATTTCATTCATTCATAGTGTTAATTCCAATGGCAGATTGTAAATCACCATTTAGACAAAACATAAAATAAAATTTCATTCCTTGAAAGCTTTTCAAATTAGATGATTAACACAAGATAACTACCATTCTGAAGCATAATATGAAGTGGATTTAAATCTGGTTGCTTCTACTGTTGGTGAAACAGATAAGCAACATTTGCAAATCTGGCACAATCATCAGTGTATAGGAAATCCATGTCCTCAAATCATCTCCATCTACACTAAGAAAAATTAAAAGATACATTCCTACCTCTACTAAATCTAGCTCCTACTCTATTCTACTCTTAAGTTTCTCTACTTTCAGAGAATTCCTCCTATTCAAAATCTATCTCTCTCTATGTATTCCCTTTTTTCTCTCTACTACTACTACTCGTCTCTGAAAAAAATACTGTTACAAAGAGGCAAAAGTGCCAGATATATAGAACGTGCCAAAAAGAATGTGTTGGCCCCTGTTTTTAGGGTTTACAAAAATATCAGTTGGTTGCAGGAGGGTTGGTCCTCAGATCTTTTTGGAATAAAGTTAATGTCACATTCAATGTGCATCCCCGTATACATGTCGGTGAAGGATCACCCCAGGGATGGCCTTTCAGATCTTTTACAACCCTAGCATTAACTTCTAGCCTCTACGTCCATCCTCGAACTTCCTTGCAGAGCTGCTTTGAATGCAGCATTATCATAAATCTCGATCTACCTTTTCCAATAGACACCATAGCTGTCCCTGAGACTCATGGATCTTTCTTTCCTTTGACCTTCTTCCTACTCTAAACCCTTCTGCAAGTTAACCTCCTTGAGAGATAGCACCCAACTTTCATGTTAGATCCCCACACCATGGTTCACCGAGCTGTTCCATCATTTTTGATCTCAAAGTAAGTCCATGTTGTTTATGCTCTATTGATCTTCCTCACAAGAATAGTCAATTGGTCAAACCACCAAGGGTTTTCTTTTTAGGTTGCTCTGATTGGTTGAATACACTCCACGTAAGATTCTCAGGCAGTCAAAAGTTCCTCAAACAGAATTGCATGTTGGTGAGACACTAGTTGTGTCTCCCCGATGCGATTAGACTTCACAGCAACAGTCGGCATAACACACAACTATTGGTGGGAAATCATAGCGAGTGGCCAGAGTCATATCGATATCCTCTTCCATCAGCAAGACTACCGCCATCGGCAAGATATCATAGTGATCCCTCAGAAGTTATACCATTGTGTTCCCATTAGCAAAACATCCACATTCGGCAAGACATCATCAGTTGGCAAGAGGTCATATCGAGCTCAAATCATTCGGTCAAGAGTCCTACTGATGCTACCTTGTGAGAAAACGTCAGTGAGACATTATCAGTTCAGGAAGACCTCATAGTGGACAAGGGTTCCTCTCCCTGACGACAATCCCTTTCGGCAAGACTGCACCCATTCGGCAAGATATTACACCGAGACCATTCCACTTTGGTGAGACCACTAGCAGTTGGAAGGACATTATACTGAAGGCACCATTTCATGTCGGCGAGACCCCCTTTGATTGGTAAGACTTCATACCGATGACACCCCCTTTCGGCAAGCTCAAACCATTTCAGGGAGACTCCACCCTGTCGGCAAGAAATTATGCTGAACTAGTTCTGAATCCAGGGATGGCATTGCAACTGATGTTGACATGACTTTGGAAGGAACTGAGTGTCATGAAGATGAATATGAGGCATCAGAGATAACAGAGGAATATTTAAGTGAAGAATCACCTACGGAGATCAAGGAGGATGCTCCTGTGGAGGCTAGTCAAGTTCCAGAAAATATAGTGGAGGCTGAAAAAGAGGTTCCTTTCCAAGACGAAGATGTGATACAGACCAGATACAAAGAGTTTGTTGCCAGAATTATAAGAGATTGGTCAAGCCTGGGTTTTGGAGTCTACGTAGAGGAGCTGTTGTTACCAGCTCGGTGTAGGATACATGAGGAAGAGAATTCAGAATTCACCTATTTCCAGTGCCAAACAGTCATAAAGGAGGTGAAGGAACAAATACAGCTACTCTTACATGCAAATGATACACAGACAAATGCATCAGACAAGTCTCTGCTTGAGGAATGTCAACCAGTTGTTGATGAATGTCTTGAAGAACATGAGGAAGTACTCAGTGAAGTGATCAATGTTCCTGATGATTGTGATCAAGAATCCGAGCTAGTGCCAACAAAAGATGAATTCAGGGAGTCTTCTCATTTATCTAATTCTATTTTTCCTCAGCTTATCAATGAACTACACAATGAAAACTCACAGATTCTATGCATTATTGATGGGGTAGCTAATGTGGTTCATGCTAATGTGTAGGAAAATATGAATGATGTTGAAAACAAAAATGTTGCAGTCAGTATTGGTGAACATGCTCCAACTTCTCCAGGTGAGAATGTGCTGGAAGATCAATCTATGATACCTTCGGATGAGCATCCTGCTGAGGAAATTGTTGTTCAAGATAATGCCTCTGCATTTTCATTGTGGATCCCTCATGGAAATAATCAAACAGGTGAAAAGTTCCATGTTTTTAGGTCTGAAAGTCTTCAAAATGAATTTCACTCTGCATCATGTAATGATTCCTCTAATTCTATCTTGCATGTTTCAAATGCAAGTGGAATATTGCACCACCAATGGAGACCCCCTGATGACACTATGATCAACTCTTCACAAGTGTAGTATGATGAACACAACATTCAGTCTGTAGAAATGAAAAATCAAGTTGTTTCTTTCTTTGTTGGAAACTCTGAATCTTGTCAATTTGATTATGGAGATTTAGGAAAGACAACTTGCATATGGGTTAATCATGGTCCTAATGAGTTACCTCAGTTACTAGTTATTCCTAATTTTGACATGGAGTTTGAATGCTACAATGCAGAGATTTATTTTTCTGAATATAAAGATAGGTTTTCATTTCTGAGGACTATTACCTTCACCTTATTGCTTGTCCATGCATTGATTAATCATATGGGGATGAGTCTCAGTTCATCATGTCTGATCATGAGCCACTTTGAGTCTCTCTATACATAGTGTTGATCTGAATAAATGCAGCTTGGTCTGCTTTTCTTTTACTTTTTTCTATTTTGTTTTCTTTATGATAAATTGCTTTAGTTTAGATGGCTTTTCCTTGCTTCTGTTTTGGCTAGTTTAGTTTGCTTTGGGTTTCGGTTTGGTTGTTCTGCTTCTCTGGCTTTGGTTTTCTATTTTCTAGTTGGGGAGGTGTCCTTCCTGTGCAATAATTTTTTATTATCCGGGATTGTTCTAAGTGTTTTATTGATGGACTTTAATCACGTGTCTTGAATTAATGGTCAAAGATCTTTTGTTGGTGCCAAGCAGTCTGAATGTCTGATTTAAAGAGAATGGGTCATTGGTCTGACTTGAATCTGAAGTATTCTAAAATCTTATATCCTTCATACATCTTAAGAATCTGAAGGTTGCAGTAGGGTCCTTGCAAGGTCTTGTTGGGTGAAAAATCATATTTCTGCTTCAGTGCCACTGTGGTTCTCAGCCCTGAGTGTGGACTTCACTATTCACAGGTTGAAATAAAAAGAGTGAAAGAATAAAAATAAAATAAAAAAGAAAATATTGAGAGTCAGAAGAAAGAATTCAACTTATCAGGAGTATCTGAATATCTCTACCGGGACTATAGACACCTGGCTGGCAGTAGAGCTATGTTCAGGAGATCCACAACGATAACCTCGTTGGGGCTATGGACGCCTGACTGGCAGCGAGGCTCTATCCAGGTTGCTTTTGGAGCTAAAATCTTTACGTAGCCCAACTTGACTGAGCTTGGTTTCTACAGTAGCTTGAGGGAAATGAACTCACTTGCACACACTTGGATTTTCAGTTTATGGAAGGTCTAGTCTATCCTCGGTTCTGACTCTTTAATCTTGCATTTTGATTTGTTTGCCTGATAGGGAGATCGAAACCAGAGATTCTAGGTTCATGATTCTTGTTCATCATCAAAATGCTCTGGAGCATTTTCCCAGTGGAGTCGCCATTTGTTGTGCAGTTTTGCACACACGCCCCACTGAAAGTAGGGACCCTCTTTTTGCTCTGGCTTTTGGTGTCTTTTGGCCCCTTAATTTTATTAATTTCATTGCCTTTGGAGGTCCTTAGATGTTTATCTTGCTTGCCCAACTGAGTTCCCCAGGTTTCCCTTTGAAAAAACTAAGTTCTGAGCAAAATCTGGGTTTTTACCCCAATCCGATATTTTTCGGTCCGTCTGGATTTTCCCGAACTCTGCTCAAAGTCCGGCTCTGTACAAAATCCGGGTTTTTGGTGCAGTCCGGGATGTTTCGCTCCATCCGGATTTTTTCTGATTTCCATGAAAATTCTGAATCCGAGCAAAGTCCGGGTTTTTTCCTGCGTTCGGGATTTTCCGCCCGACCCGGATTTTCCCGGATTTCTTCAGTTTTCCGGGTATGTGCCAAAGGTCTGAAATTTTATGCCATCCGCGGAAATCCAGTCCACCCGGATTTTTCTGGATTTTCTGCTAGGATTTGTGCAAATTGAAATGCTGGATTAAATTGATGAATTTGATGATAAATGCTCAACACCCCATGCTTAATTTGATATATTACACGATGTTACATGCATTCTTGGTTCGTTTTGATGATCTATTGTTGAGATTTTTGCCTTGTTTAGTAAAATCTTGTCCGGCTAGATTTTTTTGGATTCTGATCTGGAGTCCGCCTGACCTAGATTTTCCCGGATTTTCCCCTTGGTCTGGTTTCCCGAAATGGAAATTTTTTCGAAAATGATTATTTTTTCCAAAAGTGGAAATTTTTTAAAATGATCCTGAAAATGAAAATTTTTTGAAAAGAAATTGAAAATAAAATTTTCAAAAGTGGAAAAAATTCTGAAAGTGAAAGTTTCCTTATAAAAATGTAAGTTTTTCTTAAAGGTCAGAATTTTATTCGAATTTAATTTGGACATGTGGGCTATTAATGATGATATCTATTTTTCAGGACTAAGGAAATATTAAAAAGGGGAACTTGCATATGGATTCGTGCCAAAAGAGGAATCTAGAAGTGTTCAATTTAATTTTTTAAAGTGGGACCTGCCTAAGAATCCGTGCCAAAACTGTCTATAGCTGGAGGACTTTCTGGAGGACACGTGAATCTAATCTTGCTGGAGATCGTAGGCTGACATGGATAATATTCATGCATTTAATGCAAATCTTGTCCTCTTTTGAATTTCTCCTAGGCCAACCTCGTTGTAGTACCGACATTTAATGCGTGCCTTGTTACCAAATTTCTCCTTAGGCTGACCTATTTTGAGGCCAGTTATTATTGTAAAATCTAATTAGGCTGACATGTTTGGGGGGTTCTCTATAAATGGCATTTGTGCCTCATTTGTAAGGAGAGATTTTTAGGAGTTTTGACTAGGCCAGAATTTTGCTAAGTTAGAAGGCCAGAATTGGCAGGTAGTTTTCAGAATTAGCTGTAGGAGATGAGAGACTTGAAATTGTTATGCAATGCTGGAGAAGTAATGCAATTGGATTGTTGATTTGGAAAACTTTGTATTTATTTTCGACAGTTTCTATGGTTTCTTGTTCTTGACTCTCAGACATTAGATGTTAGATGTTAGATTTCAGCTCTTTTACAATGATGGTGAAATGTTAATAATGTTGATCGATTTCCGGTCCATACTTTTAGCAATTTGTTGATTATAGATTGCTGTGTAAAGTTAGTCTAGGCCTCACTTTTGTGCTAAGTTCAACTATGAATGCTTGTTTACATTGTGCCAGCAGCTGGGTATGTGAATGAATGTTCAAAGTATGAAAATCTTTGGATTTCCCCAGAAGATCACACCATTTCTGTGTAGTTGCAGGTTTGTCCTTGATCAAGCAGAGATCGGTTTTGTTAGGGATCTGTCCATTTGCAACTTTCATCATTATTGTGATTAATCTTAAGAGTTAGAATAGAATAGAATCTCTCTAAACCCTTATCTCTTTTGCTGTTTATTTTGAATCTGGGTTAGTTTTAGGATTGAAAGCATCACCATATTGTTGCATTTGATGAAATTCACTTCCAGCATTGTTCATTTGTAAGGCCCATTTATGATTACCAACATTTTCACATATTATCTGAGTTGTTTATGCATTGTCATGACCTGACACCCGAGAGACCTTGGGGTGATTTTCAGCAATTTATTGTTGAAGATTATCTTTCAAGAGAGATAGAATATCATTTTCTGTCTGAGTTGTTGCTGTGCAGAAAACACCATCAACAATAACTAATTGACTAGTTGACATCAATGACAACTCCTTCATTCTTTTCATTCTTGCAATAGACTGGTGATATGGATTAGGAAGGTGAATAGAATTTCAACACATGGCAATCAGTTATTCGATGATTTTGCATCCTTGATGCAAAATCAGTATTTACTCAATCATTGTAAATGACAATGGCAATTCAAGGCATAACCCTAGTTGGTAAGCAAGAGTAAAACAACACAAATAGGGCATGAATTAATGGTGTGGGAAGAAACAAGTAATGGCACAAGTTCTTATGCAAATGGAAACACAACTGTGAATGAGCTCGATCCAATGGCAGAGTAGTGGCACAGATTCTCACAATGAACAAGGGATGAGATTGATCTGAGGAGCATAATCAAATATAATATGGTGCATAGATTATCACGTAGATATCCAGCAAGGATTTTGTGATCTATTGGATGATGATGTTTGTAGACACGTAAAATATATTGATTGACATTATGCATCTGATCCCAACTACTAACATCGTTTCATCCTGAATCATCCCTCGGTCTAACCATTTAATCAAATTTTCTTATTTGATTAAATTCATCAATTTCCTTCCCTTAATTAAATAAATCATTTTATTTAATTAAGTCACCTATTCTCGATAATTAAATCAATCCATATGATCCAATTATCCCTATTTAATTAAATAATTAATTTTATTTGATTAAATCTCTAAAGACTATCTATTAAATTAAATAAATTAAAACCTTATTTAATTTAATCTAACATCATCTCTTTTAATTAAATAAAATCAAAATCTTTATTTAATTAATCTCTTATCACATTCTTATTATTTGATTTAAATAAATCCTAAAATCTAAGTCTAATAAGTCACATCACCTAATCTCCTATTAAATTAATTGAACCTTGATTAATTTAATTCTAATTCATGTCCCATCCTCTAGCTTTTCCCACTTGCACATGAAAATAGCTTTAATTGATTTATTAAATCCTCTATTTTTCTCAACAAGGCATCTTTTGGAATATTCCTCCAAGTTTGAATTCAAATTCCAAGTTGACATGTACATCCAACAAGGCATTTACTCCATCTTACATGTCCTTTTCCTTGAGCCAAGTGGCATTTATTGCATTTTCCATTCCCTCTTGCAAATCATTTCAACAAATTTGAAATTCAAATATATGCATTTACTAGCACAATCCTCAAAACTTGCACATCCTCCATCCACTCATGGATTGACAAGTGGCCTCTTTCCATTGGATGAATGTTAGTCCCACATTGCTCAAATTTTGACATTCATCCATCTTGGCATTCTATAAATAAAGAGTTCATATCCTCATTTTATCATCCACAAATTATGCAAAGTTACCATGCTCAAATATCTATCAAATTTCATCCATTCTTATTGAATCATAGCTAGGTTATGCAGATTTTCTTATTGGAGAATTCATCAACATCAACAAAGTGGATCAAATCTCTTCATCACATCAAACTTGCATCATTAGGAATTGGGAAAGGGCCAATTTTCACATCAAATTAGCACCAATTCCCCCATGGGATCAAGAGTTTGCTTGCTTAATTAGGATTCAATCTTTATTTTGTTATTTCATTGTGTTTTTCATTGTTTTTTCCTAATTTGAGTTATGTTAATGGATTTCATGGGGAAACCTTGTTCTTGCTTTCAATCTCTAATTTAATGTGTTTGTTTACATTGTTCTGCAGGTATTAGGATTGGGGTTCACACATTTGGCGCTAAAAGGAGGGCTAAATCTCATTTTTTTATCACTTTTCTCACAAAAATTTGTATTTTTGTTTGTACATAGAAAAATTCCAACGTTGGGAGTCGAGCGTCACTGTTTTAGCACCATTGACTCTCTAGCGTCACCATATAGCACCACTAGAAAATCAAACTCCGATGCTTTAGCCATCCTGACAAAAAAAATTGAATTTAAATTTTAAACAACAATGTTGAGAAAAAGGGCGACGCAATCGAGCTCACTGGTCTGGGAACAGAGCGCCGCTGACTGGTAAGTAGTGTTGTATAGCACCACTGAGAAATAAAACTGCGATGCAATCACAGGTTGTGCCATTGGAAGGGAGTAAAAATTTGAAATTTTATTTTAGCATATGCCTTTTGATAGATGATAATTTTATCTTCTATTTTCTGCTTTTTAACCTCTATGTTTTGAACAATCTGATTGTTTTTCATTCTTGTAGGTTGGATCAATAGAAAACGAAAGAGGGAGAATCATAATGATGGTATTTTACAAAATCAAGGTATTTTTAAACACTTTAGTATTTGTTTAACACTTTTAAGAAATTGCCATCTCTTTTTTCTTAGGACACTAATTTCATCTAGGTTTTAAAAAGAATCTTTTCAATTTTTGCAAAGGGTTTAAAATGAACATTAGGACTACAACTTACTAGAGTTTGTTTTTTTGGTTAACAATTGAACAAAACAACTCTCATTTGTGTTTTGGTGCTTTAAAAAGAATTCATAATTGCTTTGGGGATCTAAAATGAACATGTGCTATCTTGTTTTGTGAGGGCTTACTTGAACTAACTTCATTGGAAAAGGACGTATGTGCTTCTCTCGCGCTTTATAGCAATCTTGAGAATCAAAAGGCCTTTTTCGTGATTTTAGGTTGAGATAAAGCAATCACCTCCACAGTTCATTTTGGGTTTAAAATTGAACAAAATCTTGTGTGAGTGTGAGTGGAGCATTATTGCATACATTCTCTCTCTTTGCTACCAACAAAGATTGATCGAGTTATGGATATTGTCTTTACTCGCTTTTGTTTATCCTAGAGGGCCTTCTTTGGGGGAAAAGTACTCACCCAAGTGAACAACTCAACCGATAACACTCTAAAGCCAAGAGTATTTCCAACCGGGATATAAATGTGGGTATTGGAGTAAACGCCAATATCACGCGGTTGGCTCTGACAGGATGGATCCGAAAGGTGACTCTTGTCATATGGGTCAATCTCCATGAACGAAAAGTCCTAATTAAAACCCATGTTTTAGAATTGCCAAAATCCTTTGATCTATTTGTTGGTGCAAGAACGGTCTTTTTGAAGCCACCCCACACTTTTATGGTCTTTTAGTAGAAATAGAAAGCATTCCATGGGAGTTTCATGGGTGTTGATGCTTGGCTGCCCCAATTGACGTTAATGAGCCATGGAGGAGAGCCAATGGGGTCAAGCATCTAACCATTCGCTAAAGATAAGTGTAGCTGGACTTGTCTAAGTGGGAATCCAACAAATATTGTCTTCCACATCCATAGGGTTCTACTTATTCTTGGTCACAAAATTCTTTGTTTGTTCAAAAATATCTTGGAAACAAACACTTAAACTTCATCATCAAAATTTCAAACCCTTTAGGAGAAAAATACAATTGACTCAATCCATATGCTATTGCTTGCCATTGGGATTCTATCCTTAGAGGTTTCTAAACATTGGATTACATCTCAATTTGTCTACTAGAGTTAAACAATAGGTAACCCTTGCCTTGAGTTCATCGAATTTCCACATAACATATTTTGTGGGATTTGAAGAAATTAAGACATTGGACATCTAGCTTGAAAAAACCTAATCAAAGAAAGTGTTTGTGGTAAAATAAATTCAATAAGCAAAGCTAAACAAAATGAACTCTCACATGTGTTGAAACCTTACGATTTTCAAAGAAGACAAATCCCAAAGACAAATCATTGGTTCAAAATATGGAAATGTATGTTCAAATTGAATCATTCTTTGGTTATAAAGGTCTATAGAAGCATTGCATGTTCTTCAATACCTAGGTCTAGGAAAAAAAAGTGTCTTTTTTAGGTCCATCTTAGGATCAAAAGAAATCAAAATCTTCTTCACCCATCCTTCAAATATTTAAACAAAAATCATCTCACCATCACCTTTTGAGAAATCTTGAAAATTATCCTTCATGCTAGGCTTTTGGCAAAAATCAAAATCATCAAATCCTTGAGATAAAATCCTTGAAATCTTTATCAAAATCATGTTTGGCTAGGTATGTGTAGATGCATCCTTTTGCATATGCTTAGTCAAAGTTATCAAGCCATCTTGTTTAGTTAGGTATATGTAGATGCATCCTTCTTCATATGCTTGGCTAAATTATCATCTTGTTTGAATAGGTGTGGGTAGATGTGTCCTTCTCCCTACACATATTAAAATTATCATCCTTTGAGAAAATCTATCCCTTAGATAATCATCCAACATCTTAGGGTCTATTTGTTCAAAATAAAAGCAAATCAAAATTAATCAATCAAGGGCAATCCAAGAAAAAAAAAATCAATCAAAATCCGAAACATATCCGAAAATCCTAAAACGTCTAGCATCCCCTTCAATATTTATCAAAAGACCAAAACATCAACATCATCCATTTCATATCATCATATCACCTTTTGATCATCAAGATATCCTAAAATTTTCTACTTTGTGCATAAAGTAAAGATCAATCCAAAGAATCAAGAGTCATCTCCCACACTCTTGAAAATTGATCCTTGTTTTATGGTTCAAACTAGATCTCAATACAAGAAGAGCATGGAAGCCAACAAAGAAACACCCACTTCAAGTGATCTAAGCCAAACGAATGTTGAAATGAATCCTGTCGAATCAAGTAATCCTTTGACTATCTCATCATCACAAAACCCACAAGAGGAAAAGCAAGGAGAAGATCTTACCTTTGGGATGTCACATGAAGAAATAACTGAAATGCTCCAAAATCCAAAAAACCATAAGATCGTCAACATCATGATGAGGCTTAACCCTTCACTATACATGCTTGAGCTAGAAAAACAAGGGGCCAAATTTCCTTCTGATTTCGACGTGAGAACTATAGTGGAGACATCTTTGCCTCCAATATCATCCACCATTCCCATCTCATCTACAACCCCATCCCAAAGCATCACTCAAAACATTTCGCAAATCACGACATACTTTGCTCCAACCCAACCTAATGTTAATAAGGGAAATGCATTTCTTAATGCTATTCAAACACACCCCCTTATTAATAATCAAGACTTGGATGCAAACACCATATTGGAACAAAACATACCCAAAAATCCATTACACAAGTATGTTCCTCTCACTTTCCATCATGATCCATCATCATCATTTTTCCACACAACACCTCAAAATTCTCTCCTCACAAATCCGCAAGAAGAGGGAAACATGTTCGGACTAGGGGGCATTTTCAACACCACAACATCTTCTCAAGAACTCGCACCCCTCACATTTTCACCCCTACCACCATTACCACCATTACCCACACCTCTCCTTGGCTTAGGGCTTCCCCCTTTACCAAGTATCAATCAAACCAACATCTCAAATATCAATCAAAACATCATGCAAAACTTGTCATCAATATCACAACAATAGATGACAATGACACAAGCAATCATGACATCATCAACCACCCCCCTAACATCTCAAAGCATGGTTTCTCAAGGACCAACCACCAACACGACAGCACCATTCACCACTCAAATCACCAACATGACATCACCACTCACCACCTTCACAAATGCCATCCCGAATCCACCACCACCAACTTCCAGCATATCAAGCCAAAACCACATGACATTGCAAGTAGCTCAACAAGCTACCTTTCAAAGGGGATTCCAGCAAGTGAAAAAACAAAAATTTTCACAACTAGCTACTTAGCAAGCCACTCAAGTTGTGCAAGTTGCCCAAGCAGCCCAAGCCACATTACAGGCACAATAAGCTGCACAAGCCCAAGTGTTATTGCAACAACGACAACAAGCCACTCAAGCTATACAAGTTGCTCAAGCAGCCCAAGCCGCATTACAAGCACAAAAGGCTACCCAAGCCCAAATCCTATTGCAACAACAAGCAGCAAAAGCACAAGCCCAAGCACAAGTAGCGTAAGCACAAGCTCAAGCTCAGGAAAATACCCAATATCAAGCATAGCATGCACAAGCACAGGCACAACTTCTTGCACAAAAACAAGCAGCACAAATGCAAGCATATCAGCAAGCAATAAAGCAATATCAAGAGCAAAAAGAAGCAGCCCAATTGGCAGCCCAACAACAAGCATTGTTGGAACAACAACAAGCACAAATCTTAGCAAAGCAACAACAAGATCAACAACAGGCATTGTTCATACAACAACAGGTGGAAGCATACCTAGCTCAGAAAAACATACAAATACCATTGAACAACACATCAAACAACCCACCCATCCAACCCACAATCGAAACACCCCAAAACACCTTCATCCCACCCCCTGATCCATACAATGACATAACAACAAAAATTAGGTTGCTCTCGCAACAAGTGCTCGATCTTCAATTAGGGCGAACAACAAAAACACCAAGCAACTTCTGCCCCTATCCATTTGATAGGAGCCTAGTGATGAAACCATTCCCCAAGGGATTTGAGATCCCCAAGTTTGAAAAATATCGAGAGATGGGAAACTCTGAAGATCACATCAGGGAATTCCAAGTTCATTGCATGGAAGTTGCATATGATGATACTTATCTAATGTGGCTATTTCCTAGGAGTTTGGTTGGCCACGCTATGGAATGGTTCTCTCACCTACCTTTAGGCATTAGGACATTCCAAGAAATTATAGACGCATTCATTAAAAATTATGCATGCAACATTGCAATGGATGTTAGTCTAGAAGAACTCTCAGCTTTGAAACAAGGAAAGGTTGAATCATTCGCTTCATTCCTACAATGATGGTGATCCAAGGCTAATCGGAGCAAGTGGACCATTCCCGAAGAACAACAAGTTTGCACCATCATAGCCAACCTTGATGGCCTCTTGGCATTCCATCTCAAAGTTCAAGGGATCACCACATATGATTAGTTGATCTCCAAGTCGCTTAGCATCGAACGAGCCCTTATGACTCAACCCGCGGGATCAACTTCATACCCTGAACAAAAAAACAACCGCCCACCCTCCAATTACAATGATAAACCTCACACGTGGGAAAGGAACAAAATTTTTACTAATGATGGTGTTGTAGATGCCAAGGTGGTCATTAGTGCCCCTCGCCAAAATACACCCACACCACAAATCCAAATCCAACACCAAAACATTCATCATGCAATACAACAACCAAACAACAATCCAACAATTAATAATCTCAATGATCAAAGGGGACCACCCCAATGCAACAAAAGTTATCCCAAGTGAAATTACACCACTTTGGGGGAACCACTAGAAGTCATCATGAAAAAGCTGATAAACGAAAAACTCATTTAGGCTCCTACCTTTGAGAATTACCAAGAACTGGATGTGAAGCCTCCTTGGTATAATGAGAATCAACTCTATGAATTCCATAAAATCTAAGGCCATACCACAAACAGTTACATGAGATTAAAAAACATAATTCAAGATCTCATCGATAAAAGAATTATAAACATGGAACAACCAAAAGGAAACCAAGATCTTAAGATATACATGAATCCAATGCCTAATCATGGTAATAAAGGGAATAATAATAACAATGATAAGGGGAAAGGCACCCACACAAACATGAATCATGTGTATGAAATAGTTGTCGCCTCCCTAGATGGAAACTACATGGTTAGCACCATCAAAGGTGCCCATGCCGATTGTGGAGTCACCACAAGAGGCGACAAAGTTACTATTGCAGGATCATCCTAGCCAAACAAAGTCCCTGCATCTAGATCCATCCCTAATGGCTACAATGTCTTAGATCAGCTCAAAAGAACGTCAGCGCAAATCTCCATCATGGAGTAGCTAAAAATCTCATCTACCCATAGGAAAATCCTTGAAGAAGCATTAGCTTCATCCATTGTCCTCGCAGATCTTGATGCGGAGCAATTCTAAGCTATGGTCAGAAATATCATTACGCCAAATCTCCTCACATTCTCTGACCAGGATTTCAACACTCAACCATCTCACAACCGTGCACTCCCCTTGGAGGCCATCTTACATAAGATCAAAGTCAAAAGGGTCTTGGTGGATGGGGGTACGGGCTTGAATATATGTTCTCTCAACCTCATAAAACAATTGAAAATATCAGAGGATTCTATCGACAAAGGAAAGGGTATCACAATAAGAGAATATGATGATCAAGAAAGAGTGTCCCAGGGCACAATCAAACTCCCTATTCAAGTAGGGTCTT
Organism: Sequoia sempervirens; assembly: GCA_007258455.2. Classification (NCBI taxonomy): domain Eukaryota; kingdom Viridiplantae; phylum Streptophyta; class Pinopsida; order Cupressales; family Cupressaceae; genus Sequoia; species Sequoia sempervirens. The sequence goes on along the minus strand of VDFB02196654.1, from coordinate 4,120 downwards.
CCATCATGGAAACTACTTGTCAGGTCTTGGACCTCGACTTGCCATTTAACATCCTCCTAGGATGCCCATGGATTCATGCGATGAAGGCAGTAGCATCAACTTTCCATTAATGTGTGAAATTTACACATTAGGGACAAGAAGTTACCATCCATGGAGATCCCGAACCCTTCTCCTATTGCAAAATCCTTGAAGCAAAGTACTATAAAATCCCCCAAGTACCAAAAAATGATGAGGGCCCATCTACACCATACATCGATCTCGCCATCCTCGCATCCACTTCTGCGACAGAGACACCCGCCACTACCGCCATCCCCACCATCTCTGACATTAAAGTCATCATCCAAGATAACGGTTGTGGAAACTACAAGCTCCCTAATAATGCTTTTATGGTAGGAGAGTTACCACAATCATCTAGATCACGAGGACGTCTGCAAATAAATGAAGCCTCCACATCCCAAATGTCTCCTGAAGGTTATCCTAACTTTACGAGTTGGGGAGATCTTGGCCGAGAAGTTATTGAGGCGGATCCATATCATATTCTATATCAAGATGAAAGACCAGTAGCTAACTTACCAAAGGATGATAGAAGCAAGGGTCTACAAATGATGCTCACAATGGGCTATGACAGAAATCAAAGACTTGGACAAAATGACAATGGGCTTATAACACCTATCATTCTGGAGACGCAATTGATAAAAAATCTTGGCCTTGGATGTACCCCTCTGAGTATAACCATACGAGGACAAATTCCTCCAGTTAGAACGGTTAATAATCCTCTTCAGCCAACCCCAGCAGAACTACGCTTACCAGTATCTATAGGTAGAGTCATAGATAACTTTACATTTGATATAATCAACGTCTGTAGTAGTAGTGATGACGAGGATACCACGACCAACTTGCCTAGGATATTTGAGGATACCACTCTTTGCATGATTAGCACCCTATCTTTTGAAACAAACCATCAAAATCATGAAATCCACCTAGTATATCCCCAACTCATCGACTACGACCAACGAGGACCACCAGTTCTTGATACATTCAAAAACAATGAGGCACTCTCAGAATTTGTGGGACTGTAGGACAACATTCCATGTGGGGATCATAAAGTAGGGTTCATAATGGAGTTAGATACACATGCCTATTATGGGGAAATGATTGAACCCCTCGGTCGTAAAAGTAAAAAATTACAAATAATATCCAAGTCCTTGAGTGAAAACCACACTGTGGCACTCTCTGACCAGAAAAAAGTAAAAAGAAAGGATGCATCCAATGGTGAAAACCTATCTGAGGCACCTGAGGATGGGGGATTCAATATTCCTATCAGAGCTCTTCATCAAGAAAGATCAGCAGTCCTGGAAAAAAATGCAATCTGGTCAACTTAGGAACAGAGGCAACCCCGCACATCACATTCTACGCGTAGTCATTACTATCAGAGGAACAAGAGCTCCTAGCAACCTTCCTAAGAGAGAGGCAGATAAACTTCGCATGGAGTTATGCTGACATGCCTGGGCTTGATCCAGAAACCATGGTTCACCACTTAGTTGTGTATCTAGAAGAAAAGCCTGTTAAATAAAAGCTTCGAAAAATGCACCCTCAGATCGCCTTATTAGTCAAAATGGAGCTAAAAAAGCTATTAGATGCAGGATTCATCCGACCGATAGATTATACAAAATGGGTGTCAAACTTGGTACCTGTTTCAAAACTCGATGGGAACATCAGAATCTGCACAGACTTCAGAGACTTGAATAAGGCATGTCCAAAAGATGACTTCCCGCTTACAAACATTGATATGATAGTAGACATGACAACCGGACATGAAATGTTGTCACTAATGCACGAATTCTCAAGGTATAATCAGATCATGATAGCTAAAGAGGACCAACATAAAATAGCCTTCACTTGTCCATGGGGGACTTACTTTTGGAACATGATGCCATTCAGCTTAAAGAACACAGGAGCAACATATCAAAGGGCCATGACATTGATATTCCACAACATGATCCATAAGACGGTCGAAGACTATGTTGATGACATTTTAGCCAAGTCTAGAAAGAGAAAAGATCATATAGCAACCCTAAGTGCCATCTTTGACAAACTGGAAGAGTGCAAGGTCAGATTAAACCCAAAATAGTGTGTCTTCGGCGTACAATCAGGAAAATTGCTAGGATATATAGTGTCAATGCAAGGTATCGAGGTAGATCCAACAAAGGTAAAAGCAATCCTCGAGATGGAGGCACCAAAAAAATTAAAGCAATTGATAGGTCTACAAGGAAGACTCCAATCCATTCGAAGATTCACAGCACAATTGGCAGACAAACAGAACCCATATTCTCACCTACTTCACAAGGGAGTAGCGTACAAATGGGATACCAAGTGTGAAGAGGCATTCAATAATATCAAAGAATATTTACTGACACCACCAGTCTTAATGCCACCAATCCCAAGAAAACCATTGATTCTCTACGTGTCAGCAACAGCAGCAGCCCTTGGAGCTCTCTTAGCTTAGCATGACAAAAATGGAATAGAAAGGGCTATCTATTACATCAGTAGAACAATGGTTGGGCATGAACTAAACTATTCATTCATCAAGAAAGCATGCCTAGCCATAGTGTTTGCATCACAAAAATTTAGACATTACATGTTGGCACACAAAATAAAACTCATCGCCAAAATCGATCCTCTCAAATACTTATTGTCAAACGCAATGCTCAAAGGAAGAATAGAAAAATGGGTGATGATACTATCAGAATACGACATTGAATATGTGGAGCAGAAAGCAATCAAAGGCCAATTCATAGCAGATCAACTTGCAGAAGCACCAATCTATTTAGAGAATCCTCTCGTCTCACAGTTTCCAGATGAATCTATTTTCAATCTCAATATAGCTGACCACTGGAAACTGTACTTCGATGGCTCATACACGCAGCATGGATCAGGAGCCGGTGTCTTCTTTATCACCCCACAAGGGGATTGATAACATTGCAGAATACGAGGCTTTAACCATAGGTCTTAGAATAGCAATGCAGTGGAGCATTATAGCTCTCAAAGTATACGGAGACTCTCAATTGATAATAAATCAAGTGAATGATGAATACCAAACCAAGGATGACAAGCTCACTCCATATAAGAAATTGGTGGAGACTCTTAAAGAATCCTTCATCGAAATTGCATTTGAGTAGATTCCTAGAATCAACAATAGAGCAGCAGATGCCATGGCAACAATTGGATCCTTGCTCAACATCCCCCACAACGTTCCAAAATATGAATTCCTAATTAAGTAGCTTCTTGTGCCTACATTTGAGGTACCAAAATCAAAATATGTGTGTGAAATCATTGGTCCTAGCGATCCTTGGTATCACGACATTTCACATACCTTTGAATAGGAGTCATACCTGTCGATTTACCCTCAAACCTAAAATGAACCTTTGTAAAAAAGGAATCTATATTTTTCATCCTAGGAGATACCCTATATCATAGAAGCATAGAAGGAACCCTACTGCACTGCTTAAATGCTGAGGAGGCATTAATCGCTCTAACTGAAGTACATAATGGTATATGCGGTTCACACTCGAGTGGAATGACCATAGCCGAGAAACTGCTAAGGATGGGGTATTATTGGCCCACAATGGAAAGAGAGGCACATGATTATGTCAGAAGGTGTCTACAATGTCAGTAGCATGGGGACCTCATCCATGCTTCAGCTCAAGAGCTTCATCATATCATCACACCATGGCCCTTTTCGCAGTGGGGACTTGATCTCATTGGAAAAATCACACCCACTTCATCTCACAGCCACAAATTTATCATAACCACAATGGAGTACTTCACTAAGTGGGTGGAAGCCATACCCATGACGTATATAACTAGGAAGCAGATTTCAAAGTTCATCTTGAACTATCTCATTTTTCGATATGGTGTTCCACAAGCCATTATCTCAAATAATGGAACACCATTCAAGAATCAGGAGGTCTGTGACTTATGCGAAAAATTTAAAATCCAACATCGCTTCTCCACCCCATACTATCCCCAAGGCAATGGCCAAGCAGAAGTTACAAACAAAACCATTCTAAAAATCCTCAAGAAAACAATCAATGATGTAGGTCATCACTAGCATCTGTAG
>VDFB02196653.1:0-14718 GCA_007258455.2 Sequoia sempervirens | reverse complement strand
TTGCTCTTTTTGAGGGTTTTAGGATGTCCTTTACATTTATCCCTCTTATTATCCCATTTAGGCCCTTTTTCTTTGGACCTACCCCACACATGCAAGGCATCTTGGGAGCCAAAATTCATGTAATTTATCCTCATCTCCTCTAAAAGAAGTATGGAGATCATGGAGTCCATATTTGGTTATGCATTACCACTACTCATGGAAAAAATTAGATTTTCCAAGATTTGGGCAAAGAACAAAGAAACAAGATATATTTATCTTCATCTTCAATTTTAACATCTACGGATGTAAGTTGACTTATAATCAAATTAAAATCACTTAAATGATCTGATATAGATTCACCATCTTTCTTTTTAAAAGAATATAATCATCTTTTGAGATATAACTTGTTAGACAAAATTTAAGTTTGATAAATATCACCTTTCATTTTCCACAACTTATGTGTAGTGTCTTCAGTAGAGACATTCAAAAGGAGAATTTGTAAGACATGACTAAATGGTTCCTCGTGCCTTCTTGTCTAACTTTTTCTAATCTTCATTAGAAATTGCATATGGTTTACTTGTGAAACCGATAACCACTAATATCTCTCTTCTAGGAGATCCTCCATCTTTAATTTCCACATTTTGTAGCTCATTCCATTAAAATTTTTAGTATCCTGGTAGGAGGTATAATCCATAGTATACAATCTTCTTCACAAATCTATAATATACCACAAAAATAAAAGCTCCCACTGCAGCCAAAAATCCTCCAACACTTAAGAGAAAGGTGTCCCTTTTTAAACAAAATCGTTAGCAATGATACTAACTATTGAAAACAAGGTGGTGTGATCCTAAATGTTAGTCCAATTCTAAATGTGCAAAATAACTAAAATGCAACGAGGAAAAACACAAAGGGACACCTCAAGATTAGACTAAGGAATAATAAAACAAAGAAATAAAACTAAAATGAAGATTGTTAGATGATTATACCTTCTTTGCTACTGAAACTCCTTGGTTGGCCCTTGAATTTGATTGCTTTGTGTGCCCCTTGGATGGCTCTTGATGTGGCTAAATGCAAGATCTAACTATATGGTTGGATGCACATGCAAATAGATAAAATGCATGGCTAGATGAGTGCACAAAATGACAACATTTAGTTGCAAAATGACTAAGTGTTGTAAATGCCTTAGAGGAGGGGGTATTTATAGAAGAATTTGAATTCTCTAGATAATTCAATGGTTGAAATTTATCCAACAAGGCCAAGATGAAGGGCTAAGGTGAGTTGAGGACTCACAAGCCCTCACATTTTGACATGTGGAATGTGAAGTGGCTAAGGGTGAGATGATGTGTAGGTGATGTGGAAGGAGAGTACATGATGTGGAGGAAGGAAAAATACCTTCCAAATACTTTGGGGAGTGAGAATATTTCCTCAAAAAGGAACTTCTTGTCCCCAAGTGAGAATGAAAGTGACATTTGAGGAATTTTGGAATTCCTCAAAAATCTTTATGTGAAATGAGAAAGTGGTTGGAGAAATAAATGTGAATTAAAAATTCACATTCTTAGGAGAATCTAATGGATAATAGAGGGTCTCCAAAAAGGTGGGAATTGGTCACATGTGGATGAGGTGACAAGTCAAATGTTCTAGAAGCTTTGGAAGGATAAAATGTGAATTAAAAATTCACATGGGGAGGAGAGAGACCTAGGATGAATAAAAGTGAATTAAAAATTCACATGGGAAAGAGGGTCAATGCCAAGAAAGGCAAATGAAAAGGTTGACTAAAAAGGGATGCTAAATGTGGCTAATGACATTGATTAAGGTTGTGCAAACACATAATTAGGATAATTAATAGAAGATTAGAAGAAAGTGGCAAATGTAGGAGGATTTGACATTAATCCTTGATTAAAAGGATGCACATCCTAATCATGAATTAATTAAGTTAATCCAAATTAGAGCGGGATTATGGAGGATGTGACAAGGAGAGAGAAAAGAAGAATTTTAAATTGATTTTAATTCAAAAAGGTTAAATGACTAAATTAAATAAATTGATGTATTTATTTAATTTAGAGAGGAAAAAGGGGTAAGGTAAAGCATTTTATTGTTAAATTAAATACTTTAAGGACTTTGGACAAAAAGTGCAACATTAATTAAATAAATTAATATTGACGGAATGGACGAATAAAGAGATGAATTTGATTGTATGGGAGCGATCAAATTTAGATGTCTACATTTTTCCCCTCTTTAAAATATTGTTAGAATATTAGTGTTTCGAAGAAAAATAAAATGAAAATGATGAAGTGATAGGACTTGATGCCCCAGCATGAAAGAGGTTGAATGAGCTGCCCAAGCATAGGAAAGTGAAAGGGGATGCCCAGTCTCACGGGAGAAGGCTCATGAAGGAGGAATGGAGAGGAATGATAGGGTATGCCCCCTCAAGAAGGCAGATGGGAAAGGAAAAAGGGGTCCTAGGCGACATCTTGAGAGTATGACATGGTATATGTCACTGGAAAGAGCACGAAAAATCAAGAAGATTAGCATTTGAACGGAGTTGATCTGATGCACAATTTGCAAATGGTGGCCTTGGGAAGTTAGGGGCCTAGGGCGCACTCACCCTAGGTTGGGGTGTATCCACCCTGATGAGGGCTGGGGCGTATATGCCTCGGCTTGGGGTGCTTTCGGACTAGCCTGAGGAAACTTCCCGAAAGTATGACATGGTATATGTCATTGGAAAGAGCACAAAAAACTGAGAAGACTAGCATTTGAATGGAGTCGATTAGATGCACAATTTGCAAATGGTGGCCCCAGGAAGTTAGGGGCTTGGGGCACACTTGCCTTGGGTTGGGGTGTATCCGCCTTGGTGAGGGCTAGGGCGTATACGCCCGACTTGGGGCGCTTCTGCCCTGACCCATGGAAACTTCCTAAAAGTATGACATGGTATATGTCATTGGAAAGAGCACAAAAAACTGAGAAGATTGGCATTCGAACGAAGTCGATCAGACGCACGGTTTGCAAATGGTGGCCCCAAGCAGTTAGGGGCCTGAGGCGCACTCACCCTAGGGCGTATCCACCCTGATGAGGGTTGGGGCGTATATGCCCCGACTTGGGGCGCTTCTGCCCCAACTTGGGGAAACTTCCCGAAAGTATGACATGGTATATGTCATTGGAAAGAGCACTAATAATTGAGAAGATTGGCATTCAAACAGAGTTGATCAAATGAACTATTTGTAAATGGAGGCTCCGAGAAGTTAGGGACCTAGGGCGCTTCTGGGAAGGGGGAGGAAAAGGAAAATAAGAGAGAAGAAAAAGAGATGTGAAGTATTTGCACAACCAAAATCATAAGGTGAATGCAATGCAATGATAATGACCATCAAATGCAATCCTAATATGATTTTCCATCTTCAGAGCACTGAGTTTTGATATAGCATAAGACACGATACACCAAGGTATAAAGGACCAAGGAAGATTAGTGTCTAATGCATGAAACAAACACAAAAAAACAAGAAGACTATCCCAACACCCCAAAGTCGCAATGACCTTGGTTGCGCTAGGTATTGGAATAACCACAAGCACACAAGGATGCCCCAGCGTAACACAAGACCTTAGGAATATTGGTGGGTAGTACGTGGGACAACTAAGAAGACAACAAAGAAAAGATCAAGATATGCCCCTAAGTTGATTAGTCAAAGCACACCATGATATGATGGATCAAGGCAACCATGACAAGTGATGGTAGGGAGCTCAAATGATAAACAAAAGCCAGAAGCATCAAAATATCACAATAATATTCAAATGTCCTTTTCCATAGGATCAAGGGGATGGATGGGATTGATGAGGTTTGTTAGGAAGGATGCATCCTATTGAGACCGATGATGCATACTAAACTAAAAGACTAATATGACGCAGGATATTCAAAACCGATTGGATCTTATAATATAAGTGGATCTTGTTTGTTAAGAACTAGCTGGATAAGGGATAGCATGACGACACGGCACAAGAGAAATAACACAAGATAGGAGACTAACACATCCTAGCGACCTAGGAGCTCGGGGGCCGATCAAAGATTAGCCTTTCCTACGTGAAAGCGCAGAGCCCTTGTAGTTTGATAAAAGACTGATGACTGACCATGGATAAATGGGGGAAGAGGACGATGGAGACTTTGATAGAGGACTAAGACAAGACGAAAAAAAAAATGATTGATGATAGATGACAAAAGAGCAGATGGACAGAGCCCCAGGGTCGGATCAAATGATCGACCTTGCCTATGTGAAAGTGCAGGCGTAATGTAGTTCGACAAAAGATCAAATATAAACGATGGATAAAGGATGGCAAGATGATCACTGATAAGGGGATAAAATGATGGGACCGATATGATGAGATATGATAGACCTGTTGGATCACATAGGATGATGGTAAATCATAAGCTGAAATAGGATGGTAAATCATCCATCGTCGAGGTAATGTCGAATGGAATAATGAAGTCAGAAGATGCTCCCGTAATCGCCGGTAAAGATCATCTTGTCGTTATAGAGAACGCAGACTGTCGTCTCGTCGGATAAAGATCCGCTCGATCAAAATCAGAATCGGAGATAAAAAGGTGTTAAGATGAATAAGAGAAAATAAGATTAGAGATAAAAGGATACTAAGATAAATAAGATAAGAGAATAAGAGATAGAAGATAGAAAGAGATATTGTAATGAAAGAATAAAGAGAATGAAAAGGATGTTATATTGATAATTATCTCAAGGACATATCACTTCATCAAATTACATGCTATGAAGTAGAAGCATAAAAGGATAGAAAGGAAGTAGATAAAGAGATCTCGAGAGGATCGTCGTGTCAAGAATATCGAGAAACAATGAATCGGAGAATAAAGGTGTCCATCTCGTCTGGTCTCCCGCTATTTGATCAAAATCGTCGAGATCAAGGATAAATGCAGATCTGAAAATTAGGATAGAGATGAATAAAGATCGCAAAGGCTTCTCCCGTCGGCACTGTCGTCGAAGAATATCAGGAAGCTGCCCCCAAGTGTGGAAAAGGATGGATGGAGATTTATGCATGACACCTGTTTGCCAGGTTTTCATCATGGTACTTATCCAAGGTGTTTTTTTTCTAAGTTTTCACCATTGGATGAAGGATTTCTCTTTACTATTTTATTTTATTTTATTGACCATTTTTTTTTGTTTTTTTCTGATTTTTTGGATTTATTTGGATAGCATGCAGAAGGAGATGGATAAGGATAGGGATATGTATAAGTGGACACGCGAGAAGGATATGGATGAAGGAATCAAGCATCAAGTTCCATACGAGGTATTAAGAGCCCATGTGTGAGGTGACTATTGGAGGTTGGTATGACCCTATTACGATAAATGGATTATGCAAGGGAATGGGTTAAAGGGATTGGGTGAGGGAGATATGGTGGATAATGGATGGGATGCTGGAAAGTGTATGGATGTAATGATGGGATAGGTGTATGATGAGGCGATGAGTTTAGGACCAACATCGGCATATAGGGTGGTGGATGTGAAAGGATAGGAGGATTAGTGGATAGAGAATGCGGGGATAATGGAGATGGGATAGTGAATTTTGGGACATAAGGACCTAAAATAGATTTAGGAAATGGAGGGAGTGTATGATTGGATTTTAGATTAGAAACTTTGGATGTTGTTACAAATTTTCCATTTGAAGGCATTGCATCTTTTTTAGTTGGGATCCATATGGTTTTGATTTTTGCTTTGGTGGGTCTTTGCGGCCTATGGATTTGATTTGAATTTTGGATTTGATTTCTCTCTTCATCAACATGTCTTTTAGAGGGGGCATGGGAAGATTTAGATTCGTGTGGATGTTTAGATTCATGCATTTTTGCTTTAGCATCCAAAGTACTTTTAGTAGCAATGGGACGGGTGCGAGGAGATGGATGAGATGGAGCGATGGAGGTAGGAGTATGGGGATTATGTGTAGATGGAGGATGTTTAGGTATGTGCCTTTATTGATCTTGATTAGGGGACACGAGAGTGGGATGTTTATGATGGGTGACATGGATAGGTGATGGATGGGTAAAAGGATGAATAGGATGAGATGGAGGAGGTGATTTTGGGATATAAGGGCCCAAAATAGATGTAGTGGGTGGAGAGACATAAGGAACCAAGATGGATGGAGTAGATGAAGGATGGGAGATGGTGGATGGAAGGATGTAAGGACCCAAAATGGATGGATCAGATGGAGGAATATGAATGGTTGTTTTGAGGTGATACGATGGAGGAGGAGGGATGGTAGCATATGATCTCGTGGAGTGATGGGAAGAGTCTATATTTCTTTTGGAAGAGGCTTGTTGAGGACGTCTAGAGGTTGTACCAACATCTTTAGATTGTGGGTCTTGGGAAATAGGTCCAAGACCTTGCATACAAATTTGTTCTTTGACCTGGATGGGCTCTAAAATACCTTGTTCATGAAGGCCTAAAATTTTTCCTTGATAGTTCATGTTCTTGAGCATTCGATCCATGATAGGATTTTTGTTATTCTAAAAACATGATGCAAGTCCATCATTAGGCGGAGGATGATGGGTGGTATATACACTGTGTTTTTCTTCTTCAAGGAGACCACCATGGAAGAATGTGAGGAGACCAAGGGGATATGGAATAGGCGGTGATGGAGGATCATGAGATGGAGATGATGGGGTAACAACATCTTCCTAATCAGAAAGAGTGATTGGTAAGGGATCAAGAGAGGGATTAGGAGATATGATAGGATATGGATTTATGATGGTAGGCAATAAGGGATCATGTGATCGAGATGGAGATAAGGGATCATGAGATGAAAGGGGATCATGGGATGAAACAAATGGGAGATTATGATCTTGAGATGGGCTAGATGGGTCGACAGGATCTTGATGTGAAAAGGGGGATATACTAGCATGCTTTGGATCGGGCTCTTGGAATGAGTCATCTTGTGTGGGTGGTATGATAATGGGGTCTTGAAGGGACTCTTCAAGTGGGGGAGATGGAAGGATGGAGGATTCATGAAGTTCAAGGGAGGGGATATCATAAATACTAGGAATATAAGGAATGGATGGGACTTGTGTGTCATCATTAGGAATGGGAAGAGTGGATTGGATTTGTGGATTTACGATGGGTTTGGAGGATCTAGGTGTAGGAGGAGTGGATCAGATTTGGTCATCTTCGAAGGGATCAGTAGATCTTAGAGTAGGAGATGGGGGCTCAGTGGATTCCAAGGATGTGATGGTTTTGACAGTTTGAGTGGTGCTAGGGGTGGTAGTGTTAGTGATAGGTGAGGGCTAGAGAGGGGTCTCATAACTAGTGACTATAGATGATGGATCAGGATAGCATGGTTCCATGATTGAAATGTGTGGAGTGGGGGATGTCTTCTTTGTTATAAATCCTTGGAGAACTTCCAAAGTGAGAAACTTGCATACTCTAGGTTGAGATGACGTGATATGAATAGATGGAGGATTAGGGATTGGTGGCCTATGGTGAGATGGAGGAATGGGATTGGATGTAAGACTAGGAGTAGATGGGGGATTAGGATTGTATGGAGGGTTAAAGTATGGATATTGGTATGGTGAATTAAGATATGTGGATGGTGGATTAAGACAAGAGGATGTAGCTGGTAGATTATAGTAAGGGTATTGGGATGGTAGATTAAGATGTGAAGACGTGGATATTGGATTAGGGTAAGTTGATGGGGTTGATTGGTACAAAGGATAGTGTGACATGGGTGCAAGATTATGATAAGAGTATTGGGATGGTAGATTAGGATAAGAGGATACAGGTGTCAGATAAGATAAAGGTGTAGATGAAGGATATGATGGATATGCAGATGAGGAAGATATTGGACATCCCTTGTAAAAGGTAGCATAAGGAGTGTGATTAGGAATGGGTGAAGACATAACAGGATAGTTTGAAGGGGTGACTGGATTGTGGAAAGTGGGTGGAGAAAGCTTACTAGTGATGATAGCGTCAAGGGGATCTATGTTGTATACTTCTTGATTGAAAAGACTTTCGTTATTGTCATCAACGTAATTAGGGTTTTCCTTGACTACTATTGATGGAGGATAAGTATTCATGATGATGAAAGGATAAATAGGATGGATCAAATATCTTGGATGGAAACAAACTAAAACTCAAATCAGGATTGGATTAAAGCTCATATTAGGATGATTAGATGATGTGATGGGATTGATTCTGATTATAGGATCGATTATCAAAGGATGATTATGACACCAAATCTACCTCAAGATGGAAGTAGATTGATTGGGTTGAAGGTGATTAGGTAAGGATATGATCGGGTTGGATTTGATAGGATTGATTGATGATTAATAAGATTGAATGATGGATCGGATAGGATGATGAGAGGGGTTGGAAAACCTTGTTCAAAGATTAGCCTAGGTGACTTAGGATACTGATTGATCGGATTAAAAAATGGATGGATGATTGCAGCACCAAATCAACCTTGAGATTAAAGGTGAATTGATTGGGCCGATGATGATGATTAACTTAGGATGGATAACAATCCTAAGTAGATGTCGATGATGATGATCAATTCAGACACTTAGGTCAATTTGGATAATAACTTGAAACAAAGTTCAAGGGATTTGGATGGGGAAACCGATGATTTGATTGGAGAAAGGGATGACAAAAATGGATGAATGACTACTTAGAACGAGTAAATGATTGCTCACAATGGATGAATGATTCTTAGAACGAGAAAATGAAGGTTTGGAATAGATGAAAGATTACTCATAATAAGTAAACGATTGATTGGGATTGTTGAACGAGAGTTCAAAATGATAGGAGGTTTGAAATGGGTGAACGTTTACTCAGAATGAGTGAACGAATGATTGAAATGAAAGAACAAGAATTTGAAATGATGAAAGGAGGTTTGAAATGGATGAAAATTTACTTAGAACGAGTAAACGAATGACCGAGATGATAGAATGAGAGTTCAAAATGATGAGAGGATGTTTGAAATGGATGATTGTTTACTCAGAATGAGTAAACGAATGACCAAGATGACAAAACAAGAGTTCAAAATGATGAAAGGGGGTGTGAAATGGATGAATGTTTACTTGGAATGAGTAAACGGATGATTGGGATGACTGAATTTTTTTTTGAAATGATGAGAGGTTTGGAAATGGATGAATGTTTACTTAGAATGAGTAAACGGATGATTGGAATGATTGAACAAAAGTTTGAAATGATAGAATGAGGTGTGAAGTGGATGAATGTTTACTCAGAACAAGTAAAAAAATGATTGGAATGACTGAACGAAAGTTTGAAATGATAGGAGGTGTGAAATGGATGAATGTTTACTTGGAACAAGTAAACAGATGATCAAAATGGCTAACGAGAGTTTAAGATGATACATGAAGGTTTGAAATAGATGAATGTTTACACGGAATGAGTAAATGAATGATAAAAAAGAGGGAACGAATGTTTGGAATGGATGGATGAAAGGTTGAAATGATTAAACGATTGATCAGAATGAATGAACGAATGCTCAGATTAGGAGGTTGACTTGCAAAATGGATGAAAGGATGAATAGGGAAAAATTGAAGAATATGGAGGGAGGGATCTTAAGATTTGTTTTGATATCCAAAGATCTTGGCTACAGATGGACCAAATCTTAGCTTAGGATTAGATTAAAGCTCATATTAGGATTGGATTGTAAGATATGATGTGATTGGTTCCACTGGTCGAATTTGGGAACTGGATATGTTTATTGTTTGTTTACCAATTTTTTGCTGCAGAGGAAAATTTTCCTCACTGTGGTGGCCTTCGGGGAAAATATGCCCTCAAAGCGCGGGGGAAAATTCTTCCTTCCTGGGTGACCTATGCCTCAGAAGGAAAATTTTCCCTAGGGTGGATTTACCACTTAGGGGAAGATTATCCCACCGCTTATGGCTGTTTTCCAAGGGCAAAAAACAAAGCATAGAATGAAGAGACAAGCCACTGAACCGGTGTTGATAACTGGATCGAGGAAACAGATGATTGGTTCGAATTATGCAGGAGGATGAACGCAATTCCAGCCCAAATATCACGTTTAGGTACGGATGAACCATTGAAAGCTCAAACGGTAAAACAATTGATTTTAGAAAGGATGAACAACTCTCAAAATGAGGAGATGGATGCTTGGAATGGATGAAAGATTACTTGAAATGAGTAAACGAAGGATTGAAAGGGATGAAAGACTACTTGGTCAAACAAATGTTGGAATGGCTAAGCGAAGGTTTGGAATGGCTAAATGGAGGTTCAAAATGATAAAATGGAGCTTTAGAATGATCAAACAAAGCTCAAATTAGAACGACAAAAAATAGGCTTGCCCATTGATAAATGTTTGGAAATGGTTGGCTGCCGATTTAGAGGCCAAACAAGACAGTGATTTGGTCAGCTTCAGAGGGCAAATCTGCCCCTAACAAACAGGAGGGTAGCTGCCCCTCTCAAAGGCAACTGCTGGCGTAGCCGTCTTCAAAGCGGTCGAAGGAAAAATTCACTTCTACAAAGGAATAAATAGGACTTAAAGCCTTTGACGAAAGTGACTATGGAAAGGATTTTAAAATGATAATAATAAGGCCAATTTGTCAAAAAGTTTACTAGTTTCTCATAAGAAAACACTTTCAAGCAAACACAATCCTATGATTAGTGTTAAGGGTATGGCCAATTTGGTCTTAATCTAGGATGCACAAGGTGTCTAGGGAGTCATCAATATACTCTCGATACATGAGGCACAACTGTGAACACTAGCCCATCACAAGTGTGAGTCGGGAACCCCAATGAGATATTGAAGGGCTTAGACCAACTCTTAACGTCTATCTAGGTATCACCCTAGCTTCAACGCTCTGCCAATTACGACGCGAATGGATTGAGGTACAACTTTCACTCTCCCCCTTTTGTATACCTCGCCGATACGCGTGGTTGGGATCGTCCCTTGGGGTGATGAAATTCCCAAGCAAGTCCCACTAGAAAGAAGACACTAATCATTTCCAACTACTCCCTAGGCTCACACGAAGTGCAAGGGGAAAGTGAAAACAAACTAATGCCCCTTTTGGGGTAACACAAAAAAAGATAGACACAACAAGAAATGAATATTACTTCCCCTAATTAACCTATATTCTTAGATTAACGAAAATAACGAGGATAAATTTTAAAATCTAAGCAAACGGATAGCCCTACAATCAAATGTTAGTTGTCTTATCTTGCGTTCTTCATCAATTACACAAGAATATGTTGCAAAAATGTTATAAAAAACACAAGTATCCTTGAAAAAAACATTGTTAGGAGGTTAGGATATGAAAACAACAAAAAATAGGAGCAAAAATGAAGCTAAAATGGTCGTTTTACCTTTCAAAATGTGTTGTCTTGGGGCGTAGTCACCCCTCTACAGTAACTAGGAGGGCGTAATCACCTTTTTGTAGTAAAAATAGAGGGTGTAATCGCCTTTTTGTAGTCACCAGGAGGGCATAGTTTCCCCTTTGCAGTAAAAGAGAGGGTGTAATCACCTTTCTGTAGTAAAACAAAGGGCGTAGTTGCCTTTCTGCAGAAAATACTAGTGAGCCAAAAATCCAAACAAGGGCATGGTCGCCCCTCTACAAATTTTTTTAGTAATACAACAATCCAAACAAGGGTGTGGTTGCCCCTCTGCAATGAAACAGAGGGCGTAGTCACCCTTCTGTAGTAAAACAGAGGGCGTAGTCGCCCTTCTGCAGTAAAATAGAGGGCATAGTTACCCTTCTGCAGTAAAACAGAGGGCATAGTTGCCCTTTTGCAGTCACCAGGAGGGTGTAGTCACCCTTTTGCATTAAAATAGAGGCTGTAGTCACCCTTTTGTAGTCACAGGAGGGCGTAGTTTCCCCTTTGCAGTAAAATAGAGGGCATAGTCACCCTTCGGTAGTAACTAGAGGGCATAGTTGCCCCTCTGCGACCTGTTCTTGCAACAATCTCAACAACAACAAATGTTAAATACAGGAACACGCTTGTGAGTCCCATCGGGCATGCCAAAAATGTGATGCTAAATGTTAGTCCAATTCTAAATGTGCAAAAAAAATAAAATTCAATGAGGAAAAACACAAAGGGACACCTCAATATTAGCCTAAGGAATAATAAAGCAAAGAAATAAAACTAAAATAAAAATTGTTAGATGATTATACCTTCTTTTCTATTGAAAATCCTTGGTTGGCCCTTGAATTTGATTGCTTTGTGTGCTCCTTGGATGGCTCTTGATGTGGCTAAATGCAAGATTTAACTATATGGTTGGATGCACATGCAAATAGATAAAATGGATGGCTAGATGAGTGCATAAAATAACAACATTTAGTTGCAAAATGACTAAGTATTGTAAATTCCTTAGAGGAGGGGGTATTTATAGAAGAATTTGAATTCTCTAGATAATTCAATGGTTGAGATTTATCCAACAAGGCCAAGATGAAGGGCTAAGGTGAGTTGAGGACTCACAAGCCCTCACATTTTGACATGTGGAATGTGAAATGGCTAAGGGTGAGATGATGTGTAGGTGATGAGAAGGACAAGTACCTTCAAAATTGGGGGATGGTGAATATTTTCATCGTGGTCCTTCTTGTCCCCAAGAGAATGAGTGACATTTGAGGAATTTTGGAATTCCCTGCAAATTCCATGGGAAAAATGAGAAAGTGGTTGAGAAATAAATGAATTAAAACTACATCTCCAGGGAGAATCTAATGATAGCTAGAGGTCTCCAAAAAAGGTGGAATTGGTCAAGATTTGGATGAAGTGACGTCAAACGTTCTAGAAGCTTTGAAGGATACCGTGAATTAAAAATTCACATGGGGAGGAGAGAGACCTAGGATGAATAAATGTGAATTAAAAATTCACATGGAAAAGGGGGTCAATGCCAAGAAAGGCAAATGGAAAGGTTGACTAAAAAGGGATGCTAAATGTGGCTAATGACCTTGATTAAGGTTGTGCAAACACATAATTAGGATAATTAATGGAAGATTAGAAGCAAGTGGCAAATGTAGGAGGATGTGACATTAATCCTTGATTAAGAGGATGCACATCCTAATCATGAATTAATTTAGTTAATCCAGATTAGAGAGGGATTATGGAGGATGTGTCAAGGAGAGAAAAAAATAATTTTAAATTGATTTTAATTCAAAAAGGTTAAAATGACTAAATTAAATAAATTGATCTATTTATTTAATTTAGAGAGGAAAAAGGGGTAAGGTAAAGCATTTAATTGTTAAATTAAATACTTTAAGGACTTTGGACAGAAAGTGCAACATTAATTAAATAAATTAATATTGATGGAATGGACGAATAAAGAGATAAATTTGATTGTATGGGAGTGATCAAATTTAGATGTCTACTAGGGGAACTAAGTTGCAATATTAAATTATGTATGTGTATTCAAATATAAAAATAATTTTACCAAATTAGATTATATGTATGTGATTGTACATTCACCATAATAGAAAATTAAACCAACAAATATAACACCAAAGTTACATGGAGAAACTCTTTTAAGAAAACACTCCGCACGAGAAAGGAGGGAAAGTATGTTATTTATCTCCATAAAAGAGATACACCAGAATACACTTCCTTTTTTATCTCCTACAACCTGGATACTTCCATACATCTACAAATAACATAAGATACCACTACCATCCCATATCCAATTTATAAAACTTTTGAGAGGAAAAACCACAATAGTAAACTGAAACAAGAGGTAAAAAAACCACTTGCAAAAACCTACACCCCATCCTTGGAAAACCAAGATTCATGATAATACAATAATTAATGTGTGCAAATCTCCAAAATGGGCACCTAACTTATAGCCTCTTCATCTACTACCTTAAGGAAGCTCTGGTGACTATTCAGGTTCCAAGTGGAACACCAATGGGAACTTGTTTCCCTCCATACTTGGGCATCACACTCAAGACCCTTCACATTCCCAATGTGGATGCCTAGGAGGGAGAATTTTTCCTCTTGTGACATGTAACCTCCACCAACATTAAATTTACTCTTGAAAATGCAATTACAATATGCTAATATTAAATACGTTTCTCTCATGTCTCCTAAGACACTTTCTAAAAAACATGGAGACAGAAAAATGACCTAGGATTGCAAGGTTAATGACACCTAACCTAACAATGAGCTGCATTGGAAATCAGCTAAGCAGATTCTTCACTACATCAAGTGTACACATGGTTATGTGATTCACTATGCAGCAGGCGCGGATTTTGACTTGGTGGGGCACAAATTTAGATTGGGAAAATGATTCTTAGGATCACAAGTATACTTCAAGGTATTGCTTCTCTCTTGGTTCTTGTCTAGTTTATTGGTTGGGCAAGAAATAGTCTATTATTTCTCTTTCATCTACAAGAGGTTGAGTATCAAGCTATTGTGAATGCTACTACTGAGGAAATTTGGCTTCAAAACATTCTCCTTGAGTTTGGAATTCCCTTCCCAAAGACCACAGTTATATTTTTTGACAACCAAAGTGTGATTGAGATATCTCACAATCTGTTCCATCATTAACAAACCAAACACATTGATATCCACATGCACTACATTTGAGAGTTGATTCATGAGCAGATCATCAATCTCAAGTACTATTTGACATCAAATCAGATTGCATACATCTTCAACTCCTCCTTCATGAAATAAAAAGAGAGATTGACTATGAGAGAATAATGCTATTCTATCAAAGGATGCAAATGATAAATTATGATGATATGATTGATATCAATGTTGATTT